>DVQH01001236.1:0-13893 GCA_018231625.1 Papilio phestus | reverse complement strand
AGAGAGAGAGAGAGAGAGAGAGAGAGAGAGAGAGAGAGAGAGAGAGAGGTGATTGACAAGCTCGTAATCGGGTCGTTTAACCGAGCTAATCAGAGTGGGGAAAGGCACATAATGCCGGCAGCCCAGGTGTTACCGCTATGATAAATGATTAGCTTATTTCACCGTTAAAACTTTATAAGAAAGCTTAGAGAACTTGAGTAGAATAATCTAAACTTGAGATTATGAAAAATTTTTCAGGTTTTAAACCAAAATCCTCACACAAAACACATTTGTTAGTCTGTGGAAGAAAAATGGTTCCAGTTCAAATTTGAAACATTGGAACAATGGGTATACTAATGGGATGGGCACGGTTGAGGAATGGGCCTAGTGTCATCAACTAGACCTATAGGTAGCATGAATTGATCGAGCGTGTCTGCTTACTCTAACCTCTCACCCAACCTTGTGGGCCTTTGTTGCCATTAAACCAACGAGCCAGATGGAGATAAACTTTGCAACAACAACAAAAAAACACAGAACTTAGCACAAGTGGCCCTTGTAGGAGGTTGCTCCTTAGTTCCATAATATATTCAATCATAGCAATGCAAACAAATCTCACTGATTGAGTTAATTGTAAGTAGCTAGGATTTAGATGGATTTCTCACTGGTGTTTGCTCTCCCACTCTCTTTCTCTCTGTTCACAATCTCCCTGGTGCCTTTGTGCTGGCACACCGTTGTGTGCATGATCTCTTGGTGTGTGTGTCTGTGTGTGTTTGTCTAAACGTACCACCGTTCTCTTTATCAACAATCGATGACCAATTAGCATGACAATGGTTTGAGAAATGAAACGGAGACAGAGAGAAAAAGAAGGAGGAAGAGGAGGATGGACTTTGAGGCACCCGATGGCCAGTGGTGCCACTCACTTCAACCGATCAAACCAACGAACCCAACAGAGCTCTCCAAATGCAAATGAGACTTGTCGAGTGATATTTTGATTCAAATTAGCTGCCACAAACGTAATTGAGCTTGGCAGGAACTGTTGTGAACCCAACGGTACATCGAGCCACAGAATGTGTGTGTCTGTGTGTGTGCATAGAGGAAGCAATGTGAGAGATATTTACGGACTCATGTCACTCAATACACAAATTCAATTTAGTCCGCACAACAATAGAGATTGGCTTAGCATATAAATAAATATATTCTTTGACGGGCACACACACAGACAAAAAAACAATTTTATTTGGTGGTTTAGTAGTAGTATTTATATAAATTTGTTTAATTTATTGAATTATAAATATATATCATTTCATAAATATCAAATCAAGTTAATTTGATTAGAAATAAATTATTATATTTAAAATCTAATTTAGTAATTTATAATTTATTTTTATAACTCACAATTTTGGTTTTAGAAAATAATCTAGATTAGATGACTTAACTAAAATTTTAAAAAAATTCTTTGTATAACAAAATTAATTTTCTAAAAATAAAATCATTTGCAAAATTTTCACACAATTATTTTAATGATTAAAATTCTTTCTGTCAGTTTAAAAAGATAGTTTTGTTGTTGTTTCCAATTTTGGCAGTAAATTTAAAATTTTAATTTTTTTAAGCACACACATGCAATATGGGTCAAAAAGAGGGAGATTAAAGCGAATGGGAGAGAGAGAGAGAGGGAGGGAGAGAAAATCAGGTGATGCGTGGTAGTGGGGGCGACATCAGTGCTAATGAAGCGATGAGTATCATGGTGGGCAACGTAGATTCCAATAGTGATGGTGGGGTGATTGCCAGTCCGATGATGGCCTCCCGCAGTGACAAGTAGCCCCAGATCAGGCTCTAGGCAACACAATCTCTCTCTCTCTCTTTCTCTCTCTCTCTCGATCACTACACCACACTGCATCCAATTAGAACAGACACTCTCACCGGACAGTGGCGTTCAGTGATTTACGGCACTGCTCTCACGCGGCCAGAGGATTACACTCTGCTCTACTTGCAGTGGCACATTTCATTCAAGACTTTTTTCTTGCCCACTCGCAAAACTAACATTAATCACCACAAAACAGATTTGGACTGTTTGTGTTGTGGTGGAGATCATTGTCGCAGCAGCCGTTTCTCTCCTAGCTGCTACTGTCAACAACCTTGTGTTGCGCGCGCGTGTTTGGATAGAATTGAGGTTCATAACACTCAGCCAGATTACGTTCGGTATGCTATTCAGTGTTTTAGATTTCTCCCCGTTGTTTACCACAAACAATATTGTACAAATTGAACGCTCTTGGAAAAAAGAGATTGTGTGAGAGTTTGTGTTGTTGTAATTGGGTGTTTGTTTGTTGTGGCATGTTGGGAGATTAATTGCATAACGGGGGCAAGTTCGATGCCGCCCAAATTTAAAATACTCTAAAGTCGAATGATGATTGACATAGGAAAGGAAGGGAGAACACTTTAAAGTGACTGGTTGCCGGTGGCGAGTAGGCCGGGCGTTGGGCACTGGTTAGGGCGGCAAGCTGAACGCATCACCTCGCATCACATCACATCACCACACACACACTCGGATGCTCGATCAATCACGGCGCGAGGTGAGCATTGTGTGACGTTTGCCATTAGCATAGCAGAGCATCACCTTGCTCCGATTGGCTGCGTGCCATCACGTAATGTGCCCATTGTGGCCACTACCTTGCACTCTACTCTTCAAGTATTATCTACAATTACTCTATTCGCTCGAGATGCCATTTGGTTCGGAAAATCAACAGGATGTTGCCACCAAGCATTACAATCACACATCGTGCCCCGGTCTGATTGATTTGTCCTAACCTAGCACTGATTCACACACTGTGTGTGATGCCCTTTCACTACGAATGGGGAAGCAATTGGGATTTGACCATATACCATGAACTCAACATTTGATAATAATAAAATTTAAGCAATTAATTATGGCAAAGAGATTGAGAGAAAATCGCAACACGGCGGTGGTACAGCGGTCACTCAGCACACTGATCGTCGAGAAGCTTATCGCCCTGACAAATCTATTGCCAAGCTGGACTGTTCTGTGTTGCAATACTACTCTGCTGCTGTTACTGGCCACCGGCTGCATCTAGTCTGACTAGACGAGTGGACATGGAAGAGACTCGTGAGTGTTCGCCAGAGCAAAAGCAAAACTTCAGGACAGGAAGTAAAAATGAAAGTTTAGCTTGGTGGTAAAGACTATCGGAGAGAGAGCCAAAGTGCCGGTGCGCGTGCGGAGTGAGATAGGCCAAACCAAAATGGATGCAGACAGGGGATGACAGCGAGATCAGGCAGAGGGATGATAAATGATTAGGACAGTTGGACAGGTAGATGGACAGAGGAGACAGGCGAGCGCAACTGTTGCCAGTGCCAGTGTGTGTGCGACGATGATGCCTGCGGGATCAGGTTTGCCGACGTCTATCGCCAATACTGAGCTTTTGCAAAGAAAAGATTGCGCGTACGACTAGCGAAAAAATACAAAAAATGTCCAAAAAGCAAATAGAGCCCGTAAATTAAGCCAACATAGAGGCAGAGATGATCGGTGCGATCGAGTCGATGGGAAGTGAGGGCATGCAGAGTGGAGGGCAAGGGGCAGTGAGTGTGTGTGAGTGAGTGTGAGTGTGTGTGAGTGAGTGTGAGTGTGTGTGATGGCAAGACAAATGGCCCTACCACCGACGCGGATAGTGCAGTAGAAGCATGCTTTGTGTAGGACCATCTTTCGCCCGCTCCACTCGCTCTCACCGCTGCCAGGTTGCCCGAGTGATCCTCGCCATCATCCTCGACTCGGGCAGCTAATTGTTCGAGCAGTAGAATTAATTAATTATTGTCGGCCGAGCAGTGTGCTCCCAGCCGACTTCATCGCACACTACACACTACAACAAGAGCTGTCAGGCCACACGACGTTGCGCGGAGTGGCACCGGCACCGACTTCACTCCACCGCCACCGCCCACTTACTCATTGAACATGGAACATCGTCTATGCCATTCATCACTTTTATTTTTATTAATTTATTTTTAGATAATTTAATTTTTAAAACTATTTTTGTTTCAAAAAATAATATGCAACAGATAGTTTAGACAGTGGTATTTAAATATTTAATTTTTTATTAAAAAATTAATTTAGAAATTTTAAAAAATCAATTTCTGATATTCAGAATATTGGCAAAAATAAAAAAAACAAGATAAAAGATGTGTTTGTGTGATTTGGGTAAACCAGTGAAACGTTTAAGCTAGTCAGGTGACCGGTGACGATTGATGCCAATGGCGGTGCCTGAGGGCAATTGATCGCCACACCACTATCGGCCAATATACGCGTGTCATCTTTCAAGAAACGTTATGTGTGTTGCAAACCAAGTTAATCAATATTTAACTTTGGTTCCTGTCTCTGATCACTAGCAAAGTCAATCATTTTCCAACAAATGTCGTCCTTTTTTAATTTTATGTTAGTCCTTACATACACCGGTACAAGTGCCACGGGCAAAGCCAGTTGCGCAGCGGCATCACTGGCTGCCATCTGCCCGAGATCACCATCGATCAAGTGACTCTGACTTGAACCAACTGTAATTGAGACGACAAAACGAGCTTGATCGAGATTGGAGGGATTGAAGAGAATGCAAAGAGAGTGTACAGAGAGAAAGTGTCGCGCCGTCAAGACGGCGACCAGTCCAGTTGGCGGTTATCGAAGAAGACACTGGCGCGCCCAGGTAGCGCCAATCGACTTCGTGAGTCGCACTGATAAGTCTGATTGGAAGTGATGTGCACTCTCCTCTCGTCGACCACACCACGTATATTACACGTGCTTGATTGCCACTAGCCTGCACCTCAAGTTAGCTTGCAACAAGTTATCCAGCCAAATTCGAAATTACACTATGCACACAACTCAGCACGACAGCGCGGTATTTTTTCAAGTACTACACAAAAGTAGAAGCGCGTGTTCAAGTGTGTGTGTGTAAGCAAGTGGTGCGCGGGTTGATGGGCGCCAAGGCTGCCGACGCGTGCCAGCAACACGGCATGGCGCCCTCGGCACTCTCGCCGTTTTGGTAGTACAGTGTGAACACTCGAGCACATCTACTCGATTCGCTAGCAATCGAAAGCCGATAGTCTTTGTTTTATGGGCTGTGATTCTGGTGATAGCTCAAAGTGCCAATCGGCAGCATTTGATAGCACTAAGGTGATACTCGGCCGTAAACGGGGTCTAATTGGCAGCCCGATGCCGACGGCATCACAATCGGCCCACTGCCGTTTGTCCGTCTGTCGGCGAGTGCCATTGAGAGAATGGCGCATCAGTGTCTGTCCGCGTAAGTGTCAGCAAGCAGCCAGCCAGCAGGCAGTATCGTTAATCTCGAAGCACCGTTGTGCGAAATGGTTTGGTCAGCGGCACCTCGATTGCTACTGTTTATGACTAGCGCGTACTCTTTGCTTGAGGATTAATGGTTGTAAAAAACGCGCAACAATTGCTTTGGCACAGCAGGAGCCTATTCACCCAAGTCAAGCCGGAACCGACCAACCAAGTTCCTAGAATAGCATACAAGTTGTTTACTTTAATCAAAATTAATTTGATGACATCCAAAATGTTTCCAAGGTTCTTGGCTTGGCCTCTCCATCTCGAGTAATTGGCGTACTGTCCAGTATTTGGTTTGGAGCGCAGTGTTCACTCGACGCAGTGCACGCATAGATATTGCCTGGAGCAGTTCCACCACCGCTTACAGATACATTTTCGCCTCCGCTATTATGAGGAGCATGGCGGCCACGGTTTCCACTGCCAATATTTCCCAATGCAATGTTGCATTTCTTTCATCTTTGTGCTGACTTACTTCATTAGAAAGACTTGGAATCAATGTGTCTAAGTCGATTTATTGAACATTTTCCCATTACACATATACCGACATTTTCTCCTAGTTAGTCAAACTATTGTTTAACCCAAATGGCCTTGTGAGAAAATTTTGTAATGGAATACGACAGGCATTCCAGGTGTGAGCCATTTTGAGTTGGTTAGGACACCACTACTACCAACGACCACCAGCAGACGGTCACAGCGGTGGCGGGGGCGAGTGGCCTGGCTAATCATCATAACTCAACTCTGGCGTGTGCCTCTCAGCGTGTCAGTTGTTCCAGTGTTGAGTGCGCATCCGAAAAGTGCCGTCTCACGGTGACGAAGCGACTCCAAGTGTTCACACTAGTGAGCACGCGTCCGGCCGGTTTGCGGCATGTCGCGCAACAAAGTGGTTAAGCGGTGGTCGGTGGGTCCCGTTGCACGCGTCGCCAAAGACCACTGCAGAGTGGACCAGTGCCTCCTCTGCCTCCTCAGCCAATGGCAATGCGAGGTAGTGTGGGCGCGATGTGAGCGGATGGCAATGAGTACTGCCATAGATCACCTGGGCCAGTGCAGTCACTATTGCCACCAGCAATGTCTGCCATCGTCTCGTGCAGAGGCCATACGCCAACGGCAAATTGCGATTGGCTTTGTGTGCTCAATGCTGCAGTTCACGTTGACTGTGACTGGCATACCAAATGAATTGTCAAGCAGGTCCCAGATGGGACACGCGCGCTAGTCAGCAATAATCAAACTGAATAGCAGCATCAAACGTACAGCGAACGAGTTCAAAGCAGCAAAGATCGCTTTTATCGTTTCTGCTCGTGTTCTGACTGACTTAGGCCAATCCAGTCACACAGACCATTATTATTTTCAAATTTTTCTTAAAAAAACTCCCGCTTTGGTGTGAATTGACTTGCCAAGTTGAGTTGGTGTTGACGAGCATTGTCTTAGGTCTGTGTCCGCCGGACTTAGACCCATCACAACAAAACTATTGTTATTGACCCAAGCTTGGCGGTGGCCAGGTAAGCCAGCGCGTGCACCAACTCAGCTTCTCATTCATTCACCTTTACTTGTGCGTACGATAAATCAGGACAGGAGTAATTCAATTGCCACCAGTGCCGCATTCGGTAGCAATTTGTTTGCTATTTGGCTACTCTGTTGACAAATCGGTTCCAAACTGAGGCTTTACTACCCCCCAATAATGAAACTAATTTCCGAATCGGGTGATTGTTACCAGTGACGAGGTGAGGACGGGCTCTGGGCACCGCTGACGAGGTGACAATGGATCGCAAGTCGAACAAAGCACAAGTTGGTTTGCGACCCCGAGTAGCCCGCCCGAGAAGCGTGCTAATCACTGCCGAGCAGCTCAACTGGCGACAATACGTGCCAGTTGGCTTGTGAGTGCCACTGTCATTGCGCTCTCGTTCTCGTTTGCTTTCTGGTGCGCGATGACACCGTTAAATTTATGGATGTCGCCCGTGCTGTGGTCGAGTTAGAGTACTATACTAATCGGCTTAGCTAGTCTAGATGGCTTGACTCATCCTTCCATTGTCCCAGATGGCATGAAGGCAACGATCGCACCCAGTAGCGTGCACAATGTGCCACCCAACGTGTTGGTAATCAATAATTCGGGACACAGTTGCCTTTACAATGTGTCTTTTACGCCATATAGATTTATATACATTTTTTCTTATTATCTGTTCTATGTACGTTTAATCAAGGTTTCTGCTAGTAACCTGCTCACCTCGATTGCAAATTTAAAGGAGTTTTATCTATGTTAGAAAAAAATATGTCGCGCACAAGAATTAGTTTGGTGTTCTAACTCTAATTAGTAAGGTCAGATTACCATCATCGATCTCTCGACCACTTGGTTCGATTGACCATTAAAAACACATGTGGACTAACAAATGCTGACAGTCGGCCATGTTTGTCTCAATTAAAAAGGAGAAAAAAGAGGATCAGAGTAAAAGTAAGAGCGAATGGATTAGAGTGGTGTGGTGAGGAGCGATTGCAAAGATCGATTGATAAATGAGCAGCGAATGCCGCTTGACAGGTGCGATGATTAGAGAGTTGACTGGCTGCTATGCAGGAGATTGACTAACTAGCCAAGCCAGAACACAACACAGCATCGTTGCACCTAAGAATTGTCAGACAATTCCAAATCGATCATCGCCAATCAGTCACCAAATTGGTCAAAATCCATCTCAAAATATGTTCCGAAATGATTGGATTGCTTATAGGGTGGATGTGGTGAGCTTTTGTTGGTCGACAGCATCGGACGCGGCACACTGACACTATGGGTGAGTGAATTGTCTGCGGCAACAGAGCAGCAGCAGTGTGTTGTCAAGTGATGAGAGGCCGAACTCTGCCACTGTGCCACAGTGGCGGGCAGGGCTGTGTTTATCCGCTCTCGCGTGCGCCCGGGTGTTCGAGTCAATATTAACACACTTCCCTGGCTGGATACTCTCGAGTGGTTGCTTAGGCCAAGTGATCGAGACAAGGTACTATAGCAAGTACACGTGGTTGCTGCCATGTGCTCACAACTATGACCACCTCCCATCAATGATGCTATTGCTTCATACTTTGTTTCTTTGCCCTTGGTGCTTGTTGATCGCGCCAGATTAATGGAACACTTACCTTCGGTAAAGTGCACAGTGGCACGACCGCTGATCGTGTGACGCAATGCGGATGGAGCGAGCGAGATGTCGAGAAATTCAAGTAATCGCAAGATTGAGACACGATCGGCAATGCGAGTGATTAATCACCACAAATCGTTAGAACGGTCAGACGTTCCTAGTCGAGAGAGAGATAGAGAGAGATGAAGTTTCTCACTTTTCAGCCTTCTTGCCAAGGGGAGTAGAAACAAGGTAAGTGGTGAGACTCGTTTCAACTTCGGGTCTCAAGTTATCAATTGCGCTTCGAGGTAGCACTAGAGGTGAGGAGAAACACGCCAAGTTTGAATGCCACAATGATGTGTTTGTTTTGTTGTGATGGTCGACAACGCGTCAGCAAAGCACGATTTTGCTTGTCTGGTGACTGCCACTCTAGCTCGGCGCGCGCCCATCAAATACGAAGCAAACCCAAAATCGTCATTTGTCATAATTGCCAGTTGAATTATGCCGCGTAATTGGCGGAGGTGGTGGGGCAAAGAAGAGAAACAGTGCTAGTGGTGTAGTTTCATCCGATACCATCACTCACAAAAAGTGCCGTCTTTGTTGCACACAATCACCCTTAAGCTTGTCTAATGCTAACCTTTTTGTCAAACAAGAAAGAGAAAAAAAGAGAAAGTAAACTGCTAAAGATCATCATGGCAGATAATGCCTCAAGCAATGATCGCCTGCCAACCGTGTCTAATTACGCAGCTAACTTTTAAAGTGGTGATGCCACAGATCTACTCTCTACATTTATTAGATGTTCCACACTCCATATACACTTTTTCATTTTTTTGTTTTTTCAAAACTATCTGTTGATTGAAAATTTAAGATTTGACTTGTAAATTAAACAATCAATGGTTATCGTTTTCAGCAACTAAAAGCTTTCGTTGAGATGTTTAGTTGAACTGGAGTTGATGACTTGACACTTTGACACTCGCTCGCTCGATGCAGGCATTGATGGAACAGCAAAGGTGGTGAAGGTGTGGGCGATGGTTGAGATAAAAGCGTTTTCTTAACACACTTAGGGTTGGCGGCTGTGGACATTGGACGCGGACACAACAGTGACACTTACACTTCACCAAGTTGTTCCTTGGCGAATTGTTGCATGACTTCAGTTTTTCTTACTTCATTTAAACTTTAAAAATTAAATTTTAAAATGTAGATGTTTTAATTTTAAATAAAATAAATAAAACAAAATAAATGCAAGACAGAGTTAGATAACAGTGTATGAAGGAATATGATGTAGTATAGATAAGTGTATATTGATGTCACTTAATAGATATCAGATCAGGTGTGATGCCAAGTTTTTACAATGTAGACGGTAATGACAATCAAACTCAAACTCTTGCTTTGATGGAGGCATACACACGCGCGTCTTGCATGGCGTCTCGTTTCAGACTGAAACGCTGGTTGAATGCAAAAAATCCAGAATGACTTGACCACGAGTGTGCTTCGGGAGAGACAGAAAGAGGAGAACGAGCGAAAACGATGTGAAAGACAAGCTTCGCAGGCGAGAGAGTGAGATGAGGCTGAGCGCTTGTGGTGGGAGTGCATTCATTCTACTGTGCCACTACTACCGATCGAAGCTCTGCCCAAGTTTCATTTCTATTGTTTGCTTCTACCTGGTTCCTGGTTCCACCTAAGCCTGCCCATTTTCGGGCACTGAGTGAGTGAGTAAATGAGTGAGTGAGTTAGTGGGAGAGAAAGAGAGAGAAAAAGACAATGTAGAAATGTGGATTCACAGTAGAGCCGAAGCGCGTCTCCCGAACGGATCGGTGGGTTGACTTGGCTGGCTCCTGGTCAGCCGACCAAACGCCGGTAGACTACAGTGGTGGTTTGGGGCAGACTGGCTATGTAAATCAGGGGAATGGCTTTCGGGCACCACTGACCACCGCAGCATGCTAAGCGAAAGATGGTAATGCGATTAGTCGCTGTGTGTGTCACCGCGCGACCTGCCTGGATTTATCACACCTTGCCTCATTAGGAGACGAATTAACTGGTGAGAGTGCGCCTGCCGCGCGCTCCCGTACCCAAGCCTTCTACCGCGCGATCCGATGAGAAAGTGCGCACCCTGAGAGATTGCTACCAACAGTTTTAGTACCGCACACGCATACAAATTTACGCCTTTTCTCATTCCCAACTTCTGTTTTGTTTCTTTCGAAATGACATCCATTAGACTTAATCTTATTACACTTTTAACACTGTTACAAGATTTCAAGGCTAGTTTAATTCAAAAATTTATTATTATTTTCTTGCACTTGAAAATCGATTTAATATTAATGCGTTTGGCATCCTATGACTATTAAGTTTATATTAAATTTATTTTAAAATTATTAAATAAAGTAAGCAATAGATTGGAGATATATTATTATAAAAAATATATATCTATAATGGTATGAGGATGTGTCATGGGAATTGAAATAAAAGTAACTAAAGTGAACAGGTGAAGTGAGTAGATTTCCGAGTGGTCATATCGTCATCGGTCATCGCACAACTCTATTGGGAATTTTGAAAGTCATGGTGAAAGCAAATGGAAAACGTGTGCGTATGAGTATGATGGAGTTGTAATTTTGATTTAAATTTAAAATTATCTCAATTCTATCGAAAAGCATCGGTGTATGTGTATGTGAGTGTGAATTTGGCTTTGATGCTTTCCCTTTTCCTTATACACTCCCTTTGCAAGTAGTGTTAGTGCGTTGAGTAGTAGCGAGATGTAATCGTCATCCTAGTCCATCTTCATCGTGGTCGTCATCTGGGGATTGGTTCCTACCACAATCGAGTCTATATCTTTTGCCACCATCCCTACAAATAATTCTCTCTCTCTCCATCTCTCTTTTACTACCAAGCCGGATTGTCCATTTGTGCTTTCCCCTGGTTCACTCCTTTATCCTTCCATCCGGCTACGCGAGCAAAACTCATTCCGAGTCACTTTTTTCAATACCCATCCTGGGTATCGTTTGTAATTCGGCGCGCCAAAGTTGCTGCCGCATCACTTGATGTTGTCAAACAAACATTTTACCGTCGTTTGAACTTGGTCTTAATGGTTGCTAGCTCGCTTATCATCTCTCTCTCTCTCTCTCTCTCACTCACTCTTATTTCTTGCTACCAACTCGCTTCGATATCGGCCGGTCTTTCACTATTATTTAAGCAAGTCAATTTTGCATTAGTAGTACCAGTGAGATGGTAGAAAGTGGATAGAGAGAGAGAGAGAGAGAGAGAGAGAGAGAGAGAGTTGAGTTGAGTTGAATAGGTTGCTGGCGCGGTGGCGGCATCACCTTACGTTAACTGGCGCACTATTTGCCCGTAAGGTATCCTCGACTTGGTTTTCTTCTTCTTCGTTTTCGTTGTCCAGATTCCGTTGGTGGTGGTAGTGAGCGGGCGGCCATACCCAAGGCGCGTTGTTGCTCCAATCCCTCTGTGAGCCGCACCTTAAAGAAAAGAACACCTCGTGGCGAGGCATCACGGAGATGCCTCACTAGCTCCCTTCGACAGGCTCCATACATCTACCACTTGTTTGTTTTTTGTGCCAAGGAGAGAGAGAGAGAGAGAGAGAGAGAGAGAGAGAGAGAGAGTTTGTCGGTGAGTGGCACTGGCACCTCTCTGTGCCTCACCTTAGAATGACTTCGAATCCTCCATTTAGCTTTGGAGTCTTTCATTCAGATCCATGTCTGGCTGCCCCCTTCTTGCAAGATTGAGGCTTCATTTGCCATCGGCTTATCGGCGATGAGCCTCTCTCTCTTTCTCTCTCTCTCTCTCTTTCTTTCTTTCTCTTTCCCTCATTCTCTCTCCCCCACTGTTCCGTCCGACTGTCCAGTCATTCGTACTTTTTGACTTGGATTTCCTATCACTGTCTTATCTTTTGCGACAAGACGCGATGCCAGTCTTTCTCTCTCTCTCTCTCTCTCTCTCTATCTATCTCTCTCGAGACTGACTTTCAATCAGCAAAGTCCGTTGTTGCGGTGACCACTTGGCTGAGCACTAGTTTGCGCTACAGGTGAACTGCGCTTTGCTTAACGTGGCATTTGCCTGTTTACCACCTCCATTTTGACCCGGAGAGCGTAACCAATTAATCGAGAAATTTACGACTTTCCCAAGGCAGAGTATTGCCGGAATGATATCAAAGCGGCACGCGAGTAGTAGGAAAAAACGAAAACAGGCAAAGGGGAAATCGTGAATGATACACGTTTATACAAATAGTGGTGCGCAAAGTGTGGTATGGTTCACTATTCACAAGTTGCAAACTCAATTCACTCTGCGGTTTTAAATATAACAAGAAAAACTAAAATACATCAAATGTTCTCTCCATACCTTTGAAAAAATAGTACAATCCGTGAACATAAAATATCATGTTGAAACTACCGGATGCACGTGTTACCTGGCATGACATTAGCCAAAAGGGCAATAGATCACTTGAGACGGGCAATTGCGAGTGAGACCCGCCAGGATGGCACCGGCTTTTGATGAGCAATCTAGTGGCCACTACGCACCGTCTGCTTTCGTATTCATCAACCCCACTATCAATTCCACTCACAATTTCCATTGATAAAATTAAATCCGACGTAAAGTGATGGAGAGTGGCACGGGCGACATGTCAAACTGCACAGGTTGAGAGTAAGGGAGGAAGAGAGAGAGAGAGAGAGAGAGAGAGAGAGAGAGAGAGAGAGAGACTTGACTCACCTCAAACTTACTACTTTACTCCACCAGAGTGATGTACTGATGATGGTTCATCATGACCACAGCCCTACTTTTCGCAGATGATACACCAAGATGATATGATTTGTGACTAAGAATCCTAATCTCTCTCTCTCTCTCGCACTCCCTTTTTGTCGTTGATGTTGATGCACTCTACAACTCACTGTCAAAACTACAAAATATAAATCAATTCAACTTGTAGTAGACGTTTACACACCACTAAGCGAACCGTCCAAATTAATTCTGTTCTTTTAGTATAGTTAATACATTTGGTCAGAATGTTTGTAAAAAACAAACGATGCAGTATTTCCGAGCGACTCCTAAGCTAAAAGCCAATGATTAATGGTTGCACACTGGAGAGTGACCGAGTGCAGCCTGCTCAATGGGTTAATGGTCAAAATCGATTGATCGACGCCGATGCGTGTTTCGGGGGTTGACAGCCCGATTGGTGAGGTGAAAATTAATTATTAACTCAAAACATCGATCTTGCCCAATTGATGAAGTTGAGAGAGAGAGAGAGAGAGAGAGTGAGTGTGTGGGTAAAGAAAATGCATAATACATCACACTGATCGAAATCCGAGTAATATAATCTAAACATATTCTTAGTCAAATCACCTCTTGACAGGCTGATAATTGGTCAATTAATTGCTTTTTGGTTATCTTTGCTCAAGCACAGTCTAGAACACAATCTAGATTAATATATATACAGTAAAGTCCCGGTAATTCGCGGAAGTAGAGTACACAAACTTTCATTTT
>DVQH01001235.1:0-13896 GCA_018231625.1 Papilio phestus | reverse complement strand
TATGGTATTATTAGTAAATAATGCATATGTATATACATATGTTGCCAAATTTCTCCGAAATCAGTTTAGCATTTTAGGCTACAAACTCTAACAAATTTCCATTCATCTTTTCATCCATTTAAGTTTTAGCATTTATAATATTGGCATTATTTTAAAATTTTAGTGTGTTGAAAATTATTATTGGACCATTTTTCTTCTAATTTTAGAATATCGCTAGAAAGCTATGCTTGCATGTATATACATATGCATTATTTACTAATAATACCATATTATTGAAGAATACTTATGATATATGAGGGCTAATTAAGAATGCATGAAAGATGAATTAAAAAAAAACTATAACAAATCATATTGAAAATCGATTCAAATGTTACATGACTACCTGACAATACTCGCGAAATTTTAATAAGCCGTGCTATTTGAATGATAAAAATAACAAATTAGGGAAACAGTTGTCTACCTTTTACAAAACTGTGAATGTGTGGCTGAAAGTATTTACTACAAAACATGTTAACTAGCAAGGCCCTAGGCTGAGTAGGATCGTTCAACAATCACGAGGAGTTTGAGAAGCGCCCTTCATGGAGTGGGCTTCTGATGTGATGAGTTTAAGACTCACTTTACACCTAAAATCTAGTGCTGGTGAACTCCTCCATACGCCTTTGAGCCTCACGTGATTAATGAACGATTAAAATAGAAGCCTGATATTAAATTTATAAAGTGTGTCAGGCTCGTGCTAAATGGATTTCTATATGGTCTTCTTACCCCTTTGGGTCGGTCCGATCTGGGGTGAGTGCTTTTTTTATACGGCTTTGCTTGTGACGTTTATTTGCTTGTAGATATAGAAATATAAATAATCTAAAGCTACTAAAATATCACATTTTGATAACTTTTAAGTAAGTGATGTATTTTTGTAGTTTAGTTTTATGATGTAATTAGTTGCATCATTTAGACCGTACTAAGAGATCTTAAGTGGTAATTTTGTGCATATATCTGAATTAAATCTACACTAAGGAAGGCCATTTGACAGCTCTATGTGCGGTTGGAATAGTTTCTTATTTACTCAGTATGAATGTTTATCATTTTTCAGTTTGAGCAATTGGCATTCACTTGGATGGAGCGACAGAAACTTGGTGGTTCGTATTCTTCGCACCGCGCTCAGTCGGAGAAGCACGTTGTCGTCTGCTCAACCACCCTGCATGCGGACACAATTATGGACTTCCTCAACGAGTTCTATGCACATCCCCTGCTCCAAGACTACTATGTGGTGCTTCTCTCGCCAATGGAACTCGACACTACAATGCGCATGATCCTACAAGTAAGTCTACATTAAACATCTTCACTCGAATTTATCAACATTTGGCAACAAGTAACTTATTTCAGCATAGGTTGGAGAAAGGAATGTTAATTTTTATGGCATTTCCTTACCTTTTGTTTTAAGTGACCCGGATTAAATGCTCTTGAGTGCAGCTTCTGACAGATTATATTAAAATACCTATGTATATTTTGTTCAATTTCAGGTGCCGATCTGGGCTCAGCGTGTGATCTACATCCAGGGTTCGTGTCTGAAGGATACCGATCTGATCCGCGCCCGCATGAATGAGGCTGAGGCGTGCTTCGTGCTCGCGGCCCGCAACTACGCCGACAAGACCGCGGCAGATGAACATACCATACTGAGGTAACAAACACGTTCAAGAATCAAATTAACATGTCAGTACAACGATCATTGTTCCTTGATTCAAGGTTGGGACTGGGAATATATCATTTAACATCCACATCTGGAACTATCTGACTTCGCTCCGACTGAGTCTGCTCATACATCTGCGTCTGCGTATTTTTAATCGGTCAAGAATTAACACGCGCAAATATGATACTGACGTATAATTATATTTACCACTAAGATGACAGTATCTGTACAGGTCTATGTCCAGCAGTATAGACCAATTAAACTTTTTGTTTCAGGTCTTGGGCGGTGAAGGACTTCGCGCCGGACGTGCCCCAATACGTACAGATCTTCCGCCCGGAGAACAAGCTGCACGTGAAATTCGCGGAGTTCGTGGTTTGCGAGGATGAGTTTAAGTACGCGCTGCTCGCCAACAACTGCACCTGCCCCGGCGCCTCCACGCTCGTGACGCTGCTGCTGCACACAAGCCGCGGACAGTACGTAAACTGCGTGCGCGCAATACAAAGTCTCAATTTTTGCTGACAAATGTCTAGTGGAGAATGGCTTCTTCCATCCGCTTTATTGAACTACAACGGTCTAATGTTTCAGGGAAGGACAACAATCCCAAGAGGAATGGCACAGACTGTACGGGAAGTGCTCTGGCAACGAAATTTACCACATCGTGCTCGGCGACAGTCGCTTTTTCGGCGAATACGAGGGCAAGAGCTTCACTTACGCCAGCTTTCATTCCCATAGGAAGTGAGTACTGCTTTAATATATATTTCTCCTGTATTTGAAATATTACTAATGTAATTTTATTTAAGGTATGGAGTAGCTTTGGTTGGAGTGCGTCCGGCGGAGTTGCCGGAGTTCTACGAAGACACCATTCTGCTGAACCCAGGGCCGCGGCACATTATGAAGAGTAGCGACACTTGCTATTACATGAGCATCACCAAAGAGGAGAACTCCGCCTTCGTGGTATCTGAGAAGCGCGAGAGCAAGGCTATAATGACCAAGGACAAGAGTGCGCTGTGCAACGAGAGGAAAGCGGGCGGCGCCGGCGAGACCAGTGGCGGTGGCAGCGGCGGCGGTGGGCGGACGGGACGAGACGGTAGTAGCGCTGCGCCGTACGAGCTGCCCCAAGTTGTGCTCGAGGGCCCCGCAAGCTCCACGCCACTACCATCGCCATCCCGCATCAACCCAGCTCACACTGTTTCATCCGCTAATTTAGCCGCTAGCTGTGAGTGCCACAGTTATATTGATGCTTCATTGTACATGTTACTCGTCACATTTATCTAGTACGTCCAACGAGTGAGTAGGTAAAATGGTAATTGGAAAACAGATTATTTGAGTCTCAATTTAGATATTTTTACATGGTTAAGCACATTCAAGTGTATAAAAAGTTATAAAACAACGCTAAATCGCATCAGAGCTTATGCTATTTTACGAATGATTTATTTTTTCTTGTTAAAAATAGTAAGTCTATGGGTAGCTTTCTTTTCAATCACACATTAGGTGAATTAGTTTTATTATAAAGACACAGTGCAGCTCAAAACATTGTATGAATATTTATCTGAATATAATTTCAAATTGTATACTTTACTGTAAAATTTTATAAAAGACGATTAACTAATGCATTTTCAATAAATAAGTTTTTAGTGCAGTGCATCGAGCATCGTCGTGAACGCGAGCAGTGAGTGTGCTTTCTATCCGCGCAATATCAGATTTTTATCATAAATTTTATAACGCACATAACATTGGATCGCTAATATTACCATCAAGTAAAGAATTATCTATTGCATGCTATAGTTCAATTTTATTAAACATTTACCTGTAGTTCGCGTATCTAACATTGGAATCCAAAATTTCACTCGGCGCAACGTCTGTTTGTTTGCGGTGTCTACCCACTTTTCGTTCTTGACTTTGCGCCTCGTGTTTTGTCAGACGTTACCTCACTATACCATACATATTGTATTCGTAACCTTCATATATTTTATTAACTTTGATGTAACAATATAAAATACATATTCAAGTCGTTCTTGTTATGGTATTTGTACATCAGAACCCCTTGAACCCTAACGAAAAATGCAATTCCTAAAACTTTGTTCTTTAATCGCAATTATAAGAAATATATTGTAAGATTGACTAGCCAGACAATCTTAAGCTTCAATTTATTTATCAACTTGACATTTTTCCTCTTCATTAATATTTTGTTTGTATTTTTCCAGACAAGTATGGCGAGGGCTCGTCGACGGGAGAGTCCCGCAACCACCTGAAGGAGTCCCCGGCGACTGACAGCGCGAGCGACAGCCATCTCCTGCTGCCGCACACCCCGCGTCCTGACACCAACTTCCTCAGCCCAGACTCGGTCAACTATCGCAGAGGTGTGACCCTCATACTTACTCTCATCGTCTACTAACTGTACCCGGTGCCTTCATGCGCATGAGTTTATGTCGCAAATGTTAAAATCAAATGCTCAAATAACAACAAAGGCCCTTGCCATTGACTGATGATTTAAGTAACCATGGCAACCTTGCTTCTTTGTTGCTATAGGCTTGACTTTTCTCTTCTTTTCTCAGATCAATTATTTTCAATTTACTCAACTCGGAAGTTTTATAGAGTATTGTAAGTCGAGGACTTTTTATTAAAAAAAAATAGAGTAATTCAAAAATACGAGTACGCTGTGATTGTTGACATAGTTACTACATAACAAAGTGTGTATTTACTCTTCGTTATTAACGTAACTGTAGCAAAAATAAAGTTTAATTTATACTTTTGTTAGATATGGATGCGGGCAGTCGCCGACCGTCGATTCTCCCGGTCCCGGACATGGTGACATCCAGCCTGCACATCGCCTCCGACAACCAGGACGAGGAGGCTGAGGTGGACGAAAGTGAAGATGAGCTTGATGACGACGTGCCATGGCGCTCGCCCTCCGAGAAGATCGCGTAAGACATCTCACATATCAGTCTTCATGCCACCAGCGATCGCCTCACGCGTTCGCACCTATCTCCTTTACACAGCGTCGGACCTGGGACAGTTAGTGCGAGAGATGTCCCCACTATATCTTACCACAGGACCAAAATACCATTCAAAACTAGTCTATATTACTTGCTAATTAAGAGAATGCCAGGGCCGACGCTGGTTTCACAAATACCACTTTCGTTTTATTTCAAATTTATTTTATTTCGTTATTAATTTCTATCAAGTTCCGATAAATTTATGATATGTAAATTTCATTTTATTATTGGGTTGCATCACTTTTTGTCCACCTGCATGTGTTAGTTTATTTCAACCCACAACACTGACAGTGAATCGTCGTACTCGACGATGTTAGTTTTTTTTTTATTTCTTATTGTTTTAGTCGGTTTCATAGATCATCGCCCTGCAACGGATGCATGCCTACGACACCAAGTATGTTACATTTCTTTGCTCTGGTACTTATGTTACGGCGAGTTGAGAAAGGCGTATTCATTAAAGGATACTTTTCTTTGCTCGCTGCATGTCGCTTTGATCCCGCAACTATTATCGTAATCAATACATTGTTTCGGCTTTATATTAAATATAATACGATAAATCTGAATATTCTGCTAAATGGATATTCACAAATTAACATTACATCGACATGCCGCGCTTTTATTCTATACAATGGCTCCGACAGAATTCATGTACGTATCAATATGAAGGTTAACGTTTGAATACGAAGTGTCAGAGGCGTGCAGTGTAAATGTAATACAGAATGTACAGAGAGTGCGTGTGCGACTGTGTGCATTGTGTGTCCTCCCGGCTGGCGGCGGCCGCGGAGCCCCGCCCCGGCTCCCGCCACACGCCCCTCAGCGACGACCCCACCAGCAGCTACTCCTCGATGCCCGCCAGCGACCTCTGCAGCGTCTGGCGCGCCGACTTCTCGAGGTGAGACCGTGCCGCGATCAAAAGGCCTGCCCTCTCCTTGCCGCCGTTCTGCGAGCCGCCGACCTTACGCAAGTCACCGGATGATAAGCGACCATCGGTCACCATAAGGGTCCGATACAATTAGCACAATTAACTTTATGTTGCTATCCTTTATGTAAGAACCGAGCAGACATCTAGCGTCGAATAAAACGTAAGATAATTAATTGCATAGATGATAGATGACACTATAGTCGAATTTTGTACGGTTTTCTCAAAGATTCTTTTAAAAAGTTGACCGGTCACGATAGGGTTAATGCAGACAAGCCGAATGTGCAGACTTATGATGCAACTGGTGAATTAGTACGTCTGTCAGCCAGTAAATTTCTCGATTATTTCAATAAAGACCCACCGCACGACTTCTTTAAAGTTAATCATTCAAAATGTTTATGTGAATTCTATGAGCAATTACGTTTAGATTAGATGGACCCTGGACATTCCGGCGCACGTCCTCAGACACTTGGTGAAATTATGTTTTACAGAACAGATATTATATCCGTATACGTATGTTGTGTACAGTTATCTGCTAGCTAAATTAATTAAATTGAAATTAAACAACGTTTAGTGTTCCTCTACTTAGGTACTTGTTCCTTTGCACACGAATTATGATATAGAAAAGCATGAAATTGTCCCCAATTTACTGTTGAATGTTAGACTATCCAGCACTGACTGTCACCTGTACTCCTGATGGCCTATTGTTACATAGATAGCTATTATAGAACGTAAAAAATTTTGTTCTTAATTTTATTTCGATCGTATCCACATGTGGCAATGTTGTAAGTATTCTGTTACATGTTATTTTCTTTTTAAATAATAATTTACTATTATATTTACTGAGTAAAGCTTCGCTTTAGCCTTGATATATTGGTATTAATAACCACTCGACTGTGAACTGACATTTGCGTTCGATTGCAGAATAGTAAAAGGCTTTCCGCCGGTGTCGCCCTTCATCGGTGTGAGTCCGACTCTGTGCTACCTGCTGAAGGAGAAGAAGCCACTGTGTTGCCTACAGCTGGCACAGGTGTGCGAGCACTGCGCCTACCGCAACGCCAAGGAGTACCAGTGGCAGAACAAGACAATCATCCTCGCCGCCGACTACGCCTCCAATGGCATATACAACTTTATTATACCTCTCAGAGCACATTTCAGGTCCAAAACCTCACTCAATCCTATCATACTGCTGCTCGAGCGGCGTCCGGATATCGCCTTTTTGGATGCCATAGCGTACTTTCCACTCGTGTATTGGATGCTCGGCACTATCGATTGGTAAGATATTCATATACATTATAACCTTGTCTAAAGCAAAATTGAATTTTAAAATAAGATAATAAACGGATGAAGTGCGCACTTTAATTTTCCCATTCTGCAACAACACGTAATATACATTTTCAGTTTGGATGACCTGCTTCGTGCGGGCATAACGCTCGCTGAAAATGTTGTGGTTGTCAACAAAGAACTCTCCAATTCCGCTGAAGAAGACAGCCTCGCCGACTGCAACACCATCGTTGCCGTGCAAACTATGTTCAAGTAAAACACATATACTTTATAAATCAAACCTTACTTTGTTCCACGATCTGCCAGAAGCGAATTGCAATGTTATTCTGCTAAAGCGATGTTTTTTCTAATTATACCAGCGCCGGTGCATCTTGTAATTGTAAATTCTTATATAATTGGAGGTAGTTTATCATGAAACTAAATCAAAATTTTCTTTTCAGATTCTTCCCATCTATAAAATCTATTACGGAACTTTCTCAATCCTCAAACATGCGCTTCATGCAATTCCGTGCCCATGACAAATATGCTCTGCACCTCTCTAAAATGGAAAAGGTAAAGGTGATGAAGATTTCTATTTATCTATAATATCAATTATGTATGTAGATAATCATAAATGTAATTATTGTTTTTCTTCAAATTTTCAGCGTGAAAAAGAGCGCGGCTCCCACATTTCGTACATGTTCCGGCTACCATTCGCGGCGGGCTCGGTATTTTCCGCCTCCATGCTGGACACGCTGTTGTACCAGGCCTTTGTGAAGGACTACGTCATCACGTTCGTACGCCTGCTGCTGGGCGTCGACCAGGCTCCGGGCTCCGGGTTCCTTGCCTCGGTAAGCGACACACGTGCGAAACGCGAGCAGCACGCGCGCGACGCGACCGACTCTGCTGGCGCATACAAATGCCGCCTCACTCCATCTCATCTCATTATCATCCACAATAGCCCGAGCGACCTTACGAAACCACAGCGAAGCCCGATGCGAAATTTGTTATCCAATTTTTATTTTTAATTCGTGTAAAATTAACCCTCGCCCTTGTAACAGATGAAAATAACAAAAGAAGACATGTGGATACGTACATACGGCCGACTGTACCAAAAGTTGTGTTCGACCACATGCGAAATCCCCATTGGGATATATCGTACCCAGGACACGAGCCTGGCCGAGCAGGGGAACCATGTGAGTATGTCGTCAGGGGCCAAGGCAAAGTGGTATTGGCCATGCTTCGCGAGAATGCGACCATCGCGCCCATCGGTGAGTTGGACGACTCCTTACGACGTAATCCAATATGTTCCTCAAATACAGTCCTTCGCCGACGTCTATTATATTATGATTACTCGTATGTAAACAATAATACTTACACACATTTTAGTCCAAATTACAACAGCATTATTCCAAATTGAATAGTCCGAACGCCTTGAGCGCTCCCGACCATTGGACTGTATTTCGGGTCGATATTTTATTATTACCTACTTTTATGTATTCTCGTCTCGCGTAAAATTCGCACCACCTTTTTTGTTGTCAAACTGTCTACATGTACTTACTTCTTATGCCTTCACATTTGTGGAGTCTCTGCAATTAGTTCTGCCATCTATTCGACATCTATTTCTCTTCCTACACGTCACTTGGTTTGTTATTTAAGGTACACACCAGCTTTATAATTATTGTTTCGTCGCAAGCTGCTGTTGCAAAACTATAATCTGTTCCTTGCTTATATGTGGAAGATAAAATGTTTCACGTTTCAACTCGTCTCTAAAGCCTTGTGTTGATGAAGAATAGTGCCCCTTACACCCTAATACTAACGATTTGAACATAAATATGTCTGTCTGTATGTCTATCGCAAGTATGTCGATGATCGCAGTCCCGCCTGTGTTGTCGAGTAGTGCGAGTGATGCATGTTGTGTTCTAGCAGCTTACCACCCCGCCTTACGACAAGCCACTAATTAAACGTAAACAAGCAATTCAAAGTTTCGCGATGTTTTCTAATTCTAGCCGCCATTTTGTAGTAAATTTTTATTAAACACATCAATTGCAGTGTTAAACAATCAGGCAACATTATGGGCCAGGATCTATTACTGATGACGTGACAACTTCTGAACGTTTGTTTGCATAATTTCTAGTTTCTCGTGAGGGATTTGTAGATGTTGAGGCAAAGCCGCTTATAAATCAGAATCACGCAATCCACGTCCACCATCCAATGGTATACTGGGCTCTCCTTACCTTAGTATTCTTGTAACAGTTATAATCTGCCGACATTTGTATTGTAAATAATCTGTAATCAAGATTAAAATCTGTTTGTTTAGATGACCAACAAACAGTCACATAGAATTACTTCAATTAGTTCCACGCAAAAAGCTTGTGTGTATACATATCAAGTAAAATAAGACCATATGTCAAATAATAAAATAATAAGCAGAAAAAACATCATTTACCATATGGTTAGTGTTACTTTTATCTATACAAGTATATATCATTAATGAAAGCTGAACCGCTTGTGGTGAACGTGAGGATTAGGGCTCTAGTTGTTGTCGGTGGCGTGGTGTTGTGGTGTGACCTACGAGTTGCAGCAGGAGGCGGGCGAGGGCGGCGCGGGGGCAGCTGGGGCCGAGGGGGCCGGAGAGTCCACCGGCTGCCTGGGGGCATGCTACGGCGAGTCCACGCCTGCGGTAAGGACCCCACACCTGAGCCCTAATCCGACCCCCTGAGGTACCATCAGCATCACCCACAATCATGATGCTGACTGTACAGCAACAAGCGAACCCCAAAATTCCTGATTTGAATTATTTTTCGATTAGTTTCAATTTTTGGCTCCTAAATCAGCTTTCAGTTAACTTGGTAAGTTAAATATAACCATAATAAATAATTTAAACAAAAAACTTAAATTTAAAAATGAGTGACAACATAACATACAAATAAAAACTTGTAAAACATAAATATATAATATTATTGTATAAAGGTATACAGTTGCTGTAGTAACACAACATGCCTCAACATTGACCAAAGGTAGTCTTAATAATATTAGTTTTAAAACTGGAATATAGAATACATAGTTAGTTATAGATTTAGATTTTAGCTTAGATTTTAAACGATATCAATATTGCAATCAGCCAAAATCTTATATCATTTAAAACATAAACATCAACATAGTATACAAATATTAAATTTGAATCTCTTGTAAAACCACATTTCCTAATTGTTATTAACGATTGAATAAATGAACACATTTAATTCCAATGCCATCCTTATGCAAATATGCATGCTGATTGCTAACACAACGAGCATTCATTGTAAAATACGTCGCGTCTTCATAAAGTCCCAAGATGTCACAATGCAATACAGATTCCAATCGAATTGTGTTGTACAGCACAGCACAGAGCAGCACTGCCTGACATTCAACATTTGTATTGTCTCGTGGCGTCATTATTAATTATTACACTTCATTTGTGATATCACACGTTTTTGTCTGAGCATTCACTATGATTAATTACTTCAATAAAACTAGACATATTACACATGAAATTAGTAAAATGTATTTAAAATGTTTAAATTTTACAGTACTCTACAAGTTTGGCCGACGAGGCCCGCGATAATCATATTCAACAAATCGAAAGAGCTGAAATAGCTAACCTGGTCCGCTCACGTATGGAATCCTTGAATCTCACCGGGATCGATTACGATGACGTCAGCGAAAAGAGGAACAGCCTCTCTTACGTGATCATCAACCCGAGCTGCGACCTGAATCTGCAAGAAGGAGACATTATGTATGTATCTCAGCCGATGAGCGCGCGATCATGTTATTGTCATATAATATAATATGTCAAATTTATACGTATATTATTAAACATATTTTCAGATATCTGGTTCGTCCGTCACCATTCTCTGCTCAAAAAACCTTCGAGCGCCACAACAGTCGACGCAAATCCAACATAAGCTTCTGCTCTCAAGCGCTAATCCAAGCGCAACCGTCGAGCCGGCGTGGGTCTACGCTCGGCGCGGCATACCCGCAGCCGCGCGCGCCGCCTCTCTCCAACACCAAGGCCAACTCCTTGTCGCTACCCGATAGTCCGACCATCGTGACCGATTTCCGCAGTCGCAGCAACTCGCTGCGAGTCGCCGACGACGTCCTACTGCGCCGGTCGAGCTCGCTGCGCCAGGGGCTGGCGGCGGCGGCGGCCGTGAGCACCGGCGGCCGCAGGAAGAGCAGCCTCGAAGAGATCGGCATCTCGCACTTCAACTCGCTGCTGCAGCACCAGCAGCGACAGCGGCGGCAGGACGCGATGAGCGGCAGCGGCCGCTATCTGGAGGTGGCGCCACCGCCTGAGGGCCCCGGAGATCGCGCCGCCGCCGCCTACCCACTGCTGCCCTACCAGGACGTAGCGGCCGCACTGCCCTGCGGCTCTGTAGGAGCCGCCCTGCCGCCACACTCTCCCTCGCCATCGCCCACGCCCGACGCCCAGCTCCTGCAGGGCACTATCGTGTGAAACAATCTCATGCGGAGACGTCGCCTCAATTCCGTTCACCGTAACAACAGAACCTAAACCTCGGTTCAAACGAGAAACCTGAATGTCTATTTGACGCGATTAATATCAATAAGATCGAAATCTATTATTCTATAATATTAACTAACTATTCTTAACTATATTCATGTATCTATGAGACAATACGTTCACAGCGTTTTAACGTAGCTTTTATTACTGTACTATACACATCTGTATACATACGTATTGAGGTATTCTGAAGTCGGGCGCGGCGTGCAACTGCAATGCATCGTAAGAGGCGAGCTGTGTATGGTAAGAGGGATCAACTAGTTATTATGAACCGAAGTATTAACAACGGCGTAAGGCAAGTGTACATAGCAGCCCTACTTTCTTCTTTGATTTGACATCTGTATATAACAACTAACTTCTTGACAACAACAACAACAACAGTATAAAACTCGTACTCATCTACTCTTAGTCTATATTAGTAAAATATTATTATATTATTAAAATATATTCACATTTTGTCATTAACTATATACACGTAATCAAAAATATTATTAACCATAAAGTAGGGGTAGTAGAAGTGGTGGTTGAAGTACATATATTATATTAAATTTTAATGTTCAAGTTCACTGTTCTAGTTAATATCAAATTCAAATCTATAATAGATTCAATAAAGTCTATGTAATAAATATAAACTACATATATACTCTTCTTGTCTGTCAGTAGAAGTGCAGAACTATGTTTTATCACTCACTATGTAACGAACGTAGTCGTAATAAAGTTTGTGTTCACACAAATAATGATGTTTCATTTAGCATTCCTATCAACCAATAGACTTAACCAATAGACTCTCCTAACGGATAGCATTTAAAAAATATGTAAAAAGGACAATTTAATACAAGTGAGAGAGACAGAGAGAGAGAGAGAAAGAGATCGCGAAGCGTACGCGCTGGGCTGACATATGCTGCAAAAGCGAATTGCGAATTAGTCTCTCTCTCGCCTCGAGTGTTGTAAGTTCGTACGGCTGCGTTCTGCCCACGACGCAGCGGTAACGTCCTAAACATTACCAACCGGTGTTTTCTTTGTGAACCATTAATCTGTTACCGCATACAACGATAATTCTGTGCAGTCCAGCAGTATTGAAGTAACCGCCAAATAAGGATTTTTGTAATAACTCGAAACTACAAAGGTTTTATGTGACTTTAAATATTATACCAACCTCTTTTCAAAATAATTTAAAAAATTAAGCCATTAGAATTTTAAAACGAATGATTCCACTTTCAAAAGTGGAACGATGACGAATTACAGCAAAATGTTATTTGATTTCATATAAAGAAATAAGAAAATAAATGTAATGTGTTATTTTTAATTAAATAACTAAAGGATTAAAATGCAATTAATAAGTGAAATGCAACAAAAAAGAAAATGTTTAGGTTGCTTTACCGCGCTTTCGGCAGTTACTTCGACAAGGGAAACAATAAATGAAAGCCAGGTTTGCATTTTTAATATTTGATGCATGTAACAAATTAGCTTGCAATTCTTTTTACCTACGACATTGCATTATACGTGTGTTGAAATTTTGCCGACGACTCCCCCTCCCGCTAACACTGACGCGTCCCTCACTCCCTTGTACAGTAATATATGTGAAATTTTCACCAGCGTCGCTTCTATTCGAAATATACACCCAAAAAATATGGTAATCGTTTAGCTTTTTTTCTTTATGCGACAGAATTAATAATTAATGGAAATTTTAATCTTTTTAAGGTTATGAAATTGAAAAAACGTAAGATGTCGACCTTCAATCAACAACATATTTGCTTGAAGATATCAACGGTTTGTGGTCTTCTTGGAACACGGTGCAAGTACAAATTTTATTTTGTAACTCAAGGTTGACAAAAGTCACATTTAGCTAAACTCCATAGTGTCGTAAGCACAATGGTCTTGTAATTATTGTAAACTTTGTGATTTCTCTACAATCTAAAACAACGATATCAAAAAGCTGCGCAGTTTAGTATTGTAAGTTGGAAGCATTTTTCCTTTTTACAAAGCAATGTCTTGGCTATTTACTTTAACATTGGAGATCATAGAAGTTAGGGAATGGTATTTAATAGCTACCGTCGTCGTTATCCGAACTGTAATTGCGAGAGGTAATGGTAATGTCGGATTAATTTAAAAGCCGCTAGTTATTATTATCTCATATCTTTATTCCTTATTTTGTATATGATGTGTTTTACATGATTTGTATAAAAGTAAAATAAATCATTATATAAAAAATGGAGCACCACTGGCTGTGGAATCACATGACTCAAGCAACCTGTGGTGAGAACTGCAGACAGGTCCTCCTCACAATGCTTGCGGTTTCTAAAATAACTGCCGTTTGAGTCGAGCCCTTAATTCAACTGTCTAGCGACAGCTTCTTGAGATGATGGTCGAAGCTCTCCGCTATTAACCCATGCATCGAAACGACTATCAGACTTTTAACAATGGTAGTCGATTTGATACGCCACATGGCGGTAACCTCGTAAGTCAGATC
>DVQH01001234.1:0-10000 GCA_018231625.1 Papilio phestus | reverse complement strand
TTGGGTGTTGCGACCACCAACACTTTCCTTTTACTTATTCTCTCTCTCTCTCCTTCTCTCTCTCCCTCTTTCCCTCTCTCTTTCTTCCTCTCTCTCTCTTTCTCTGTCATCACTACTTGTTGACTTGTCGGTTTTATGTGATTTGTGATAATTGAATAAAAAAGAAAACAAGGCGGAGAAGAGAAAGTAGTAAACTTCAACCGAACTTGCAAGGTGGTCAAGGTGAGTTAAATAATTAGAAGCCTCTTGGGAATCAAGACAAAGACTTGTTGATTTAGATGAGAGAGAGGGAGAGAAAGAGAAAGAGAGAAAGTAAAATATGTTGAAGCATGTAAGAGGATTGCGTTTGAGTCCGATTCAAACATGTCCATTGGCCATTTTAGGTATTGTTGTGGATTCAAGTGCACACTTTGGAAAATATAGTAATAAAACTAATAGCAACAAAAAATTCTATCAAATTCTATTTAAATTCTGTTGCAATCAGTTCCAGATTTAATTTGTAATTAACTGAAATCTACAGTGTACAAGGTTTGAGTTAATTTGAATTTATTTATTTATTTATTTTTATTGTGAGGTTTAGTTTTTTTGAAAGCTAAACAGCAGTTACGGTTGCATATGTAAGATGTACAACGCAAAGCAATATTCGATGTCTTGTTCTTACTCATAGCGACCACCAAAGTTTCGAGTGATGACCGCATTTTACCTCCTCTCTCTCTCTCTCTCTCTCTCTCTCTCTCATTTTACCTCTCAATCACTGGCCGCCGGTGTCGACTACGTACCACCCCAATGATTTATCACCTTGCTAATTGGCACCTTTCGTTAGCCGCATTTACTCGCTCTCTCTCTCTCTCTCTCTCTCTCTTATTTTCTCAATTCATCATTCGCAATTTTATATACATGCGCACAAATTTGTGTTTTATAACTACCGACAACGACGATGACCAAATGCATCCACCGCTCTCCTTTTCTTCCCCCCTCTCTCTCTTTCTCTATTTTCTCAACAATAAAATTAGATTCGACAATGAGTGAGAAATGAAATTTAAAGAGAGAAAAGTAACATAAGTCGAGCGTAATTAAGTAGATGCAAAGTAGTAGTGAACTCGTAAAACTATCTACACCCGGCAAATAATGATGATAAAGAAAAATGGGAAGGGTCAAGTTTGTATATTGAGTGAGTGAGTAAACCAGTGAATAAGAGAGAGAGAGAGAGAGAGATAGGGAATTCACCTTTTGCCTAATTTGCATTGATTGCATTCACAAAAATCTTCCTTTCAAACTATACTACTACTTTCTTAACTTTTTTTCTTTCTAAATTGATGCGCACAGTCCAATGTCTGAGTAAATAATTGAACAAAACAAGAAAAAAGTTGAGGAGGGAAATGTTGGGGGTTGAAGTCTGATTTTGATGTTGATGTGTAATTTAGTAGTATTTAAAATTTTGTTTTTTTCTTATCGGATTGAGGATGGCGAGTGAGATCCGGCAAGGGTCATCATCTTGGAGTGATGAGAGAATAAGAGAGAAAAGAAGAAGAAGGAGAGAGAAAGAGAAGAAGAAGAGATGAGAAAGAAGATGTTTAAACCGTGCCGCGCATGGTTAGCCACGCGCATCGTTGCGCTTGGTTCTCACGTTTTCGATTTCATTCACTTTTTCTCTTTTTCTCTCTCACTCATTCACTCTGATTGTATGGTTAGACTTTTTTAGGGTAGAGATGAAGCTAGAGAAGAGACAATAGTTTCACAAATCACATACACACAGAGAACATTACTAGGTGAGAGTGAGTGAGGAAGAGAGAGAGAGAGAGAGAGAGAGAGAGAGAATGATAGAATGAAAGAGAGAAAGAGAGAAAGGGAGAGAGAGAGAGAGATGACAATCACGAACAATGACAACGATGGTGATGCAGAAGGTCAACCGTGACCTTTGACCTTTTGTCTCGGTATGTGTCTATACACGGGATAACCCCCCACCTTGTGATGACACAAAATAGAACATTAAACATAGAGGGGAGAGAAAAAGTGACAGCACAGAGAAAGAGAGAGAGAGAGAGAGAGAGAGAGAGAGAGAAAGAGACAAATTATGTGGATGTGGAATTGATTTTTGATGGATTCAATCACGAAATCATCATCTCTACTAATAATGGTGAGATGATTCTGTGAAAATCAATTTTTCGCTCCTCTAATAGCCTTTACCATCTACACATTATTGAGCATTATCATCTAAAAAACACTAAATTTTAAAATTTTTAAGCAAAGTTAGAAAAAAGTGAAATAGAGGCAAAATATGAATATTACTTAAATGAATTTTAATCAAAACATTGACATTGTCATCATGTCTGTGTTGATAAGTTATCTTTGGGAGAGCAAGAGAGAGAGAGAGAGAGAGAGAGAGAGGAAAAGATTGTTAATATTTAAAGAGATAATAAAACCACGATGGTGGTGCACGGATGTCCGGCATAAGTGACTTCAGGTAGCTCTCTCTCTCTCTCTCTCTCTCCCTCTTTCTTTCTCTCTCTCTCTCTCTCTCTCTCTCTTACTCTCTCTCCGCTCATTTAATAATCCACTCTCTCTCACTCACTCACTCACCCTCTTTTACTTGCTGGGTTTTGTAATGGCATCCAAAGATGAGAGGAAAAGGACTATTTCACCACGGACACTTTGGTTCTCTCTCTCTCATTCTCCGTTCTTTTAATAATTCACTCTCACTCACTCATCCTTTTTCTCTTGCTGGGTTTTGTAATGGCATCATAAGATGGGAGGAAAGGGGCCATTTTACTACGAACATTTTGGGGTTCTCTTTTCCTCTCTTTCTCTTTCTTTCTCTCTCTCTCTCTCTCTCTCTCTCTCTCTCGGCACACATGATTGAACACCAGACTACAAACACCACCGTGCATCACTTGCATTGTCATTTCCTGTCCGAGAGGGACAAACTGTCAGAGGCGCGGCACGGTGTGATTTCTCTCTCTCTCTCTCTCTCTCTCTCTCTCTTTCCCACTCTCAAACCCTCGGTAAACCCATATTAAGTAGTACACCCGACCAAGCGGTACTACCGTGTCTTACCATGTTTTCTCAAAATGTCTCACGTAGCTCTCTCTCTCTCTTCCTTTCTCAATCTCACTCGCTACCCTCCAATCAAAATCGAATCGAATTGGAAAACCAAAACCTAAGTTGTGGTGGTAGTGAAGATGATGATGATGATTACCTTGCTGGTATAACACCTCCGCCTCTCTCTCTCTCTCTCTCTCTCAGTTTCTCTCCCAATCTCTTGAGTGTTGTGGATGATGATAACAGGGGTATTTGCTCTCCAAGCTCTCATGCTTACTCCAATTACTCACTTCCGAGGCGTGTGTGTTTACGTGTGAGAGATTGGTTGATGAGTGAGTAAGAGAAAGTAGAAGCGAGTGAGTAGGAAAGAAGGAGAGTGATCTTGAAAGTGAATGAAAACCTTAAATTAAAATTTTGGTATTCTCTTTTTCTTTCTATTTTTTATCTGACTTATTGAGTTTTCTCACCTTAAATCTAAGTTGACAAGTTTGATTTGTATTTTTTCACACACATCAACTACATATCAACAAGTTTGACATTTAAAAAAAAGGGAGGTTAATTCCCAATATATTTAAATAAATAACAAAATCAAATAATTTAAATATAAATCTATACGTATGCGCTATAATATTATACCAGAAAAAATTTGATCTACAATAGAAAACAGCAACTTGGAAACTTGTCTTTATTAATATATATATATATGGAAAAATTGTTATTTTTATAATTGCTAATTTAAAATATAATGTACTTAATTTTTACCTATTTCTTTTTTTATCAAATCTATTTTCTTATACGGGACAAATTTAAATCCCACATCAATAAAATTTAATAATAATACTAAAGCGGCTTTTCATTCATAACTTTTTTGTGTTTGCATGAGAACCCCAAATCACGTTGTTGAGTTGTAAAATGAGTCTCTCTCTCTCTCTCTCTCTCTCAGTATATGGATCACATTGAATGATGAGGTCAACAGAGAGGGGAAGAGAGTGAGGAAAGAATGAATGAATGAATGAAAACTAAGGGAGCGTGCAATACGCTGAGAAATACACGCGTGCCACGGTAGTCTTCAGTTTTTTCTCTCTCTCTCTCTCTCAATTTCCCTCACTCACCCAATCTGTGGGAGAGCAGATGTTCCAAGTCGTGCTACCTTGATTGGTCCTAACTAGTCTAGGGGAGAGAGAGTGGCTACTTCGCACACCTTAGGACCCTTCCGGTCCTAAGCAGGACAAGTTTGCTTGAGAACGGAAAAAGCGGAGAGAGAGTGAGTGAGAAGAGAGAGAAAGAGAAAAATATGAGAGATTTCATTGATGTGCGTATGTGTATATATGAGTAAAAATCATAAGGTTTACATTCTAGGTGTGGTTGCGTGAGTGACCGTGGTGGGAGAGAGAGAGAGAGAGAGAGAGAGAGAGAGAGAGTCTCGTGCCTTCATCAAAAGGTCAGAGGTTAGGTTTGTCTAAAGTCTCATCTGCTTCATATATGTGTGAGTTATCTATCACTCACTCACTCACTCATTCACACACTATTTTATTTCAATTTCGTTTGCTATCTTTCTTTCTATAATTCTCTCTCGGGTGTCTTGACTCGTCTATGTCAATAGTCTGGCTAGACAGAAAAGACAGACCGAATCTTGAATTTATGGGTTTGTGTCTGTATTGGTCAATATTGACCATGTAGGCTAGGCACACGTGGGAGAAAACGAGAACCAGTCAGTGTGATAGTGAGTGAGAGAGAGAGAGAGAGAGATAGAAAGCGAAACAAAATTAACTTTTCGAATCATATCTCCCACTTGACAACACCTGAAACAAAAACAATTTAAACAAACGCCTACATCCGTTCATCAGAAAAATAATTGCTCTAAATTACTAATAACAATACAATTTAATTAATCAATTTCAAATATTATATGTATTTTTACCTCTTAAAATTATTGTGGTTATTTCAAAATGTATATTATTAAATTAAATTTTACATTTACATTTATAATGAAAAAGGTATTTTAATGAGAGTGGGAGAGAAACGAGAAAATATGAAAGAATAGAAAAACCTGTAACCGGTGTTTCGTTTTTTGGGAATATATAATAAATGAATGACCTGTTGCGGTAGAGTGTCACATGCAAGCAAGCGTATCACAGGTAGCACGTAGTCGCCGGTGTCACCCACAGGTTTAACGGCTCTCTCTCTCTCTTTCTCTTTCTTTCCTTCAAAACGGTGTGTTGGGAAAACATCTGCCTCGGTAGCCTGAGCGCCTTGTTTCGCCAGTTGAATCAAAATGCATAGAACAAGAGAGCGACGTGATTGTGAATTGTATGTGAAGTTAAATGGGATAGTAAGTTGGTGAGAGAGTGAGAGAGAGTGAGAAAGAAAGAGAGAGAGAGAGAATGAGAGGGTGAGAGAGACCTGTGGCTGGTGTTTGGAAGACGATGGTCAGCTGCCATCGGCATCCCACACTGACCGATTGACCCCTCGACCCTACTACACACGCCATATGGTTGGCAGCACCAAGGTCGCCACACACACACACACACACACACACACACACACACACCACAGACGTACTCGAAACCACCTTACCGCTCCCGCTTTGTCCGCACGCGTTCCCTTTGACCAATGGTCCGTGACTTGTTCCCGAGGACGGAAGCACCTTTTCCCTCTTTTTACTTGCAATTTTTCTCGTATTGTTAAAAGTGATCAATATTTAAAAATAAAGACTTTTTTAAAGTAAAAGTCACAGTTCTACTTTTAAATCTAATTTATAATTATATAGTTTGTTTAAAATATATTTAAAAAATTAATTTTTATAAATATATTGCCAAATATACTAAATATAAATTGTTTAAATTAAATTTTAAGATGATTTTTGAGTACATAACTTTTGAAGTATATATTCCGCAAAACAGCAAAAATATTTCTAACCTGAGACTATCTGAGTGGTATCTCATCTTTTAGATTTGTTGTTTGCAGCGCAAATAAACGAGTTTGGACATTGCATATCTTATCTTTCTAATCTCTTACCTTCTTTAACTTTTTATCTCTTATTCACTCATTCACTCATTTGCGTTCCCTGTGACCAATGGTCCGTGACTCGGTCCCGAGGGCGGAAGCGCCTTCTCTTTTACAGTCTCTCTCTCTCTCTCTCTCTCTCTCTTTCTCTCACTCTCTTCTTCACTTTTTTCTTCATTTTCACTAGTATATTGAAAATACAAGTGATATTTTGAGAACTTTGATCTATGTACTTTACCATACCTTAAGTCAATGAGTTTATTTGACTGATTCCATATATCAACTTCAAACAAATAAGTCTGCACATATTTATCTATTTTGTTTTTTTCTTCTTTCATGACAAACACAGAATTATTTATAATAGAAGCAAACACAAAAGTCAAAGGGTTGTTTGTTTTTCATTTTTTCTTACTTTATCCATGCTTCTCAAATCATATTTGTTCAAACTAAACAAATCAATATAAACAAGTTTGTTTTTAGTTTATAAATTTCTATTATCATAAGTTATATCTTGGTTCGTTTGTGGCTAAATTTTTTTTTATTTGTAGAATACTAGTTTTGTGAGATAAGTCGGTCCTCTTGGGATGTACAAATTATGCAAATTTATAACTTTGCAAGAGCAAGTGACATTGCAAAAAACATCTGCTTTCAACTACACACAGTTGCATGTCTTAATGGTACTTAAAGATAGTGTGAGAGATTGATTGAGAGAGAGAGAAGAAGAGAGAAAGAGAGAGAAAGTTTAAAACAAAGAGCACTCTCTTATAAGACAGGATTGCAAGATTCAATTCGGTAGCTTAGAAAAACTAATGATTATGATAGAAAAAGATGTTTTTAGTAGTATGACACAATCTCCGCTGTTTTTGAATCAATCAAATGAATGCAATTTATTGTATTTTTGTACTTTATCTTTCACTCAATAAAAAATTGACATTATTAGGCATTATTTATTATTAATATAATATATTTCTTTATTAATATATATCTATTTTATTTTATTTTTCAAGTACATTTTATCCGTGCCTTTATGCACGTATTATTATTTCTAACAAAATATAATCCAATTATATATAATAATTAAATAAAATTGTATGAGAAAAACTAATAAGTAATAAAGTAAAATTTAAATTTATGTTAATGTTAATGTTAATAATAATAATAATAATAATAAGTAATCGTTTTGTTCACACATTTACCTATTTACATTAACCTGTGTGTGTACATTTTGAAGCGTGTTAATGATTATCGCTCCATTTATGGTTTCTCTCTCACACTCTCATTCTCATTCTTTTTTCTATTTTTTTCTCCAAGCGATGAAAGCGTAAAATCCGGTCAAAAAGTGCGCCAACAAACTAAAATTAGTTTTCTTTGCGCCTCAAGATAGAAAAAGAAAAAGCGCTCTCATTAACACTGGCGTAACTTTCTTCTTTGATTAGCCATTTTTTGACTATTATTATTATTATTATTATTAAGATTATGTCTTCATTAGCACGTCTGGGTCACTTTCTCTCTCCCTATGCTTTGATGTGTAATTTGACCCCAACAAGATAGAGCTAGAGAGATCGGGCCTAGCCCACGTCAGGTGGTGGCCAAAACTCAGACAGAGCGAAATAAAATATTGAGATTAGAATAAGAAAGACAGTAAAATAGAGGGAAAGAGAGAGAGAGAGAGAGAGATAGTGAAACCATCAAGAGACATGCATAAGGTCTTGAAAAATTGTGTGGTCTTTGGTAGGGTGTGTTTGAATATTGCGCGTAAGACATCTCTCTCTCTCTCTCTCTCTCTCTCTCTGGTTTTATCACATAGTGCAGTGTCTTCTTTTCTGTCATTTGACGCTTTCGATGGATTCAAATTGAATCCATGGCTCACGCGACACCGACGATGACGATGTGACAAGTATAGATTGAAGGAGAGAGGGAGAGAGAGAGAAAGAGAGAGAGGGAGAGATAGACAACTTAATCTAATCATCATGGCGCGTTGAAAGCTCATCGCGTATATGTTCGATTAGCTTCGATGAGTGAGGAAGATGTCTTAAGTAAAAGTAAGAGAGAGAGAGAGTGAGTGAGTGAGAGAGAGAGTAGGAGAGAGAGAAGCTAAAGCGCGGTTTCACTTTTCATCATCGTCCATTGAGGTTAAAGGTCGCGTGTCTGGTCGCGTTGTGTGGTGTTGATCCCTTGATCATGGATGATGACTTGATCTAGATTTCCTTTTTTCAATTCTCTCACTTTCTCTCTCTCTCTCTCTTTCACTCTATTTCGTTCTTCCACTATCACTTTCAGTGAGTGTGTGCGGGCGACAGAAAAATTTCTGGTCTTCGAATGTAATCGATCGTGCGATGACAAAGTGCGTCTCCGTCATATACAGAAAGAGAGAGAGAGAGAGAGAGAGAGAGAGAGAGAACAGAACAGAACAGAACAGATCATCGCAAAATAAAAATAAAAATAAAATAGCTGGCGCATGACTAAAAGATTTATCTAATCAAACCAACACTTGTAATACTCAAAAGACAACTTGCAAAGTTTTGTTTGGGTTTTTACCAAAATAAATTTAATTTTATTCTAATGTATCTGTATATATAAATTGTAAAAATTTAGAGAATAAGAAAACGTTTCTACAACCAAAAACAAATATAACTTATATATTAATATTATATTAAAAATATTTTTTATTATTTATTTATTCAAAACATATTAAATTTAACCCACAAGAAAGTTACAATGTATTTGGAAACACTGATAAGAAGGAGACGCATCATGTTTAGTGAGATTGGACTTTAAGAAGGGAGAGTGAGTGAGTGAGTGAGAGAGAGAGAGAGAGAGAGAGAGAGAGAGAGAGAAGCTAGAGAAGCAGAAGCGAGCATATTTGTCGCGCGAGCACGCCGGATTATGGCCTCTGGAATCCCCTCACCACTCTCTCTCTCTCTCTCTCTCTCTCTCTCTCTTTCTCTCTCTCTCTCTCTCTCCCTCGCTAGTCAAAGAAACGATCAATCTTCTTGTGATCATGGCGATGATCGCAAACGCATGCGCCACATGATGAAAACCTGACGCGGTCGGTGACGCCAAACTCTCGACGAATTCACCACCACCACAAATCAATTGGCCGACTCGAACCTGGCTAACCGAACTCATCTATAACGATAGCAACAACACTGCAGCAGTACGGATAGATAGAACATTGTCTGCAACTAGCCGCATCCATCTTGCAAGATATGTGCGTGTGTGTATGTGTACTGTGAAGGAAAATTAATGGAACCAACCACTCGGTGACGACATAACCCCGCAGCAGAGTTGGTCGAGTTGTCAACCAATGTCTAGACCTTTCTCTCTCTCTCTCTCCCCTCTTCTTTTCTATTTGGCTCTTGATCTCGACTTCTACTGCTGCTGATCTCTTCACCCTGGCTGGTGGCTGTGTCATCGTGGTCGTTTTTGATAATTTATGATGATCGGCGAGCACGCGAACACACACACACACACACACACACACACACCGAACACAAGACCGACCAAGTGGCGCGCTTGCAGGGACCATTAGAATATTAATATCATCTAATATGGCTTTTGACTCTCTCTCTCTCTCTCTCTCTCTCTCTCTCTCTCTCTCTCTCTCTCTCTTTGTCTGTGTGTGTCTGTGTGCAGAGCCAGTGAACCGTGTTGTGGTGTGGTGTGGAGCCAGTGCAAGGGCGAACATCATTACAACAAATTAGATTTGAGTCAAGCAAGTTGCGCGCACTGTCGAGACGAGACGCCAAGCAGCGAGAGAGAGAGAGAGAGAGAGAGAGAGAGAGAGAGCGAGAGAAAGCGGGAGCATGACGCCTAAGCTGCTCGGTGGCTCGGCTTCTGGCTCCCGGCGCCACCTGCACACACACGCCAACTTGCGCCTTTCTAAGAAGACATACTGGAATTGAGTCTCTCTCTCTCTCTCTCTCTCTCTCTCTCTCTCTCTCTCTCTCTCTCT
>DVQH01001233.1:0-13900 GCA_018231625.1 Papilio phestus | reverse complement strand
GAGAGAGAGAGAGAGAGAGAGAGAGAGAGACAGACAGACAGACAGACAGACAGAGGGAGGGGGAGAGAGAGAGAGAGAACCAAAAATTAACAAAGTTTAGAACAAACAATTTTACAAGTGTAGTGTTCAAATGATCATAATTCTATACTCTTCCAATCTTTTTTCTCTTAACTAATTTTAACTCAAAAAACAAAATAATCCCTGTTAAAATTGATTTATGTGACAGTGAGTAACCTCCCTGTCCATTTTATATGAGTGGCACCAAGTCAGCTATGACTCAGTGCCACATGTCATCAGGCAACCTATTTGCCTTGTATATAAGCATCTTCATTTGTATAATAAACCATCATTCCACACTTACGTTTTGTAAATCTAGCTAACCAACTAACTTTACACACTTTCTTTATTTTGCATATTTTTCGCCATTTTTCCGTTGTCATCTTTTTCAAATACCTTATTTCATTAGTTTACCTTTTCTCTTATTTCTATTTCTACATTATTGACTTTAATGTTAGGATTTTTTGATAGATAATTAATTAATTAATTTTTTCAAAAATTTATAAATGTTTGATTTGTTTAATGTTGAATTTTTTTTGGCACGAACTTTTGTAGACAAATTGGTTTTGAAGTTTTTCTAAATAGAGCTACAAATCAATCTACAAAAACGAAATGACAAATCAAATACAATTTTTATTTTTTATTTTAACAAGTTAACCGAACAAACCTGTAACCTCGACTTTGATATGATTCATATCCTAAACTACTCTTTATATCAGTTGACTTTAAAGGGTAAAAAGATTTTCCTGTGCGGTTTTTAGAAAGAGAGATTTTGAGCTTTGACTTTGGTGATCTATGTTGAAGTCAATGATGTCAATGGAGATGTCAAAAATCTTAGCCCAAAATCTTTTCTGCTAAGAGCCTCACAAAAATCCCTTTACACATTAAAGTCTACTGACCCAATGATGAGTTCAGCATATGAATCATTTTAAAGTCGAGGTTACAGGTTAGTTTGGTTTTCTTGTAAGTACTTTTTAAAACTAACACCTGTCAAACCAACTAATGAAGTCACAAATTGACAATTTAATAAAAAATATTTATTGATGTAATATTATTGAAAATATAGAAAAATAAAGAATAAAAAATTGTGTAAAATAAAGTATAAAATTGTAATATTAGGAATAATTGTAGAATTAGTTCCTTATGGCCCAAGCACGGCCAGCCCTTTGGAGGTCAAAGATGAACTCCTGCATCTCACCGCGTTTGTTTATAATCTTGCGTTGATTAAACAAACTCTTGACAGTGTTGGTGGAACAAGTGTCTATGAAAGAGTTCGGATCACTCATAAATACGTCGGCATATTCGAAAACATAAAAACCACAATCGTACTCGTTATAGAGCTTTGGAAGTTTCGGTTGCATTACTTCATAGTTTAAACTTGCAATATGATAATTTAATCTTTTCTTGCATTTCAACTCTAGTTTTAGAAAAGATAAAATAATATGATCAAGCTTGGGAATTGTAGATTTACTTCCTATCAACGGAGAATCTAAAATGAGCAGGTTGCAAGCAGTGTAACAATCTTTGGTTAGAAGTGTGGGATTAGACACGATAACCAAGAACCAGTGGCTTTGGTGGCACATCGGAAAGAATAAATAATCCTTGGCGAATAAGTCTTCCTTAATAAACCACTTGTGCCAACTTTCATAATAACTCTTCTCAAATGACACCATGGCATCGTCTTCATTTTGAACGGTCAGAGCTAGATTGAGCAATTTGCTAGTGAATAGCGTGTCGAAAGAGAAGATTTTACACGTGTCCGCGTGTTTGTACTTCAACTCATTGAAAAATATATTTGCAATATTGTCGTTGATATGCTGTGCTTCACCAAAACAGAGCAAATCTTTGGTGTAGACGTCAATCAAGCTTCCTTCGGACAATTGATACTTCATCAAAGAACGCTCTGCCAGGGTCTGGAAACTCTTACTTTGATCCGATGATTCAGTGCTTGGCTCTTCATTGTCAAGTTCTGAAATTCAAAGCATTATTTTAATTTATCAATCATCTATCATGTTTAGATAAAATTAAACTAACCTATTGTTTCAATTTGTGACTTGTTTTTGTCAAGACCATTTTGTTTAAAGTTAGAAATGTTTGTCATGCCAGTTTTGATGGTGTTTGAAGATGCTGAATTAAGCTCTAAAATATAAGTAAAATTATTGATCATTTTTGATATCTACAGACAAAATTTACCTTTGACATTAGCATTATTTTTACTTTTAAATAAAAAAGTCGATTTTTGATTCAAAAACGTAGTCGATTTAGCCTTTTGAGAGGTGCAAACTTTGTCAGTGGTTGGAAGAGCTAAAATATTCAATCATATATTAGACCTTTCAAAAAGTATTTTGCTATTGTTCAACTAACCAATCATTTTTTCTGGTGGATTGTTTTTGGCACTATTCATAGAAAGTAGCAAAGTAGATGCTTTTGAACTTGATGAACTTGTCGACGTAGAAAGCAGATTTGAGCGGCAAGCAGACGATTGACCACCGGAATTAACTTTACTTGACGATGCTGAATTAAGCTCTAAAATATAAGTAAAAAAAGTAATGATCATTTTTGATATCTACAGACAAAATTTACCTTGGACATGCGCATTATTTTTACTTTTAAGTAAAGAAGTCGAAGTAATCGAATTAGTCTTCTTGGAGCTGCAAACTTTGTTAGAGGCCGGAGGAGCTAAAATACACAGTTATATATTAGGTTTTTAAAAAAAGAGTATTTTGTAATAATTTAACCAACCAGTAGTTGATTTAGTTTTTTTGAGGCCGCAAACTTTGTCAGAGGTTGAAGGAGCTAAAATATACAATCATATATTAGACCTTTCAAGAGGTATTTTGCAATAGTTTAACTAACCGATCACTTTTTCTAGTAGATTGCTTTTGGCACCATTCGTAAGGATAGGTAAAGAAGATGCTTTTAGACTTGGTGGACTTGCCAACGTAGACGGCAAATTTGAGCGGCAAGCAGAGGATTGACCACAGGTATTATTTTTACTTGAAGAAGCGCCAAGAACGCCATTTTCTTCTTGTTTATCTTGCACCAGCGAAGCACGGCCAGTTGTGACCAATCGATTCAGAAAATGTTGCATCTCAACGCGTTTCAAACGGAAATTGTTCTTTTTAAACATCTCGCACGTCTTGCCGCTTTGGGTTTTCTGGATGAACTCACGTGGATTAGACAGAAAAACTTCAGCAAACTCAAACATGTAGAATGCACAGTCGTAGGTGTTGTCTTGCTGTGGAGTGAGTGGCTCCAACAGTGTGCATATCATGTCGTCCATTTCCACAATTAGATCACTTTTGTAGGCTAACTCCATTCGCAAGAATGCCAAGATTACATAGAGAAACGTTTCCACTTGGTCCGAGTTGAGGTTTTGCATCGAGTTGAGCATAATCAACCGAGCCGGGTTGTTTGGACAAAAGTTGCTCAAATTTCTCGGGTTCACCAAGATAGGCAACACCCAGTGTTGGGCAAAGCAAAATGGAAATAGAAGATAATCATAGTAGAAAAAATTTTCATTCCGTTGCCACTTCCACAAACGCTCTCGGTACTTGGTATCAACCAACTTTTGAAGTGCTTCCCCAGGTTGGTTGGTGTGGGTCAAGTCAAACAACATCCGGGTGAATGTGGTGTCGAGGGTGTGAAAAGAGAAACCCCGTTTTGAGTAACTAAACTTGAGTTCGTTGAAAAAGATATTCACCACATTGTCGTTGATGTGTTGAAAAGGTTGAAAACAATCAAAGTCTTGTTGGTAGAGGTCAATCACGTTGTTTTGTGACAGCTTGTATCGCATCTTAGGCTTTTGTGTCAAACTGTTTCGGTTGGGCAGAATAGCTTTGATTTCTATAATCAAATGCAAAATATATTAAAAATATTGACATTATAATAAACATAATTAACAAACCAATCACATCATCATCTGAATCTTGATTATCATCAGCTTCTTCAGCAGACCAGTCTTCTTCCTCGGATTCCTCATCATCTTCTTCTTCGTCTTCTTTTTGAGGCAAATAATCTGCATCGTTTTCATCATCCTCATCATTATAATTCAATTGAGAATTCAATCCTATAATGTGATAAAACGTATATATGAAAATGAGATATATAAGTGTCAATCAAGTTTTCAATAAAAAACAAAACAAACCATTTGATGATAATGTAGATGATGTCGCAGATGGTTCAGCTGATGATGACAAAGATGGCGATGGTTTAGCTGTAGATGGTTCAGAAAATGCTGACACAGATGACGATGGTTTAGTTGAAGATGGCTCAGGAGCTGACACAGATGACGATGATTTAATTAAAAATGGTTCAGAAGGTAATGATCCAGATGACAATGGTTTAGCTGGTGATTGCTCAGAAGATAATGACACAGATGACAATGGTTTTGAAATTTCCGTTTCATACAATTTGGTTTCATGTTGATCGTTAATTCGAACCAACTTGGTTCGTTTTGATAAGCTTGGCTTATAGTCTATTTAATATGTTAAAAATTTATAATTAGGTAAATTGAAATATTTTTTAATCAAAAATCACAAACCAATTCGTTTTTGAATAGTTTTCTGCAAAAGTTTTCCTTTCTTTAAAATTGGAGAAAGTTTTGTCACTGAAAAAATGCATATATAGTAAGTTTAATTGATTATATTTGTGTTGTAAAATAAACAAACCTCTTTTCTTCTTTGGCAATTCATCAGTTTTACTCTTCACATCCTTAGTTTTGCTGCGGTTATTTGTATTCTTCTTTAAACAATTGACAGTGTTAACTTTAGAAGTATCGTTTATCTTATTTAGAGTACTTGTCTTAGAAACAATAACATTATTAGACTTCTCAACAATAATCACTTTTTGATCAGATTTTCTAATAGGCTTAACTAAAGGAGATAAAACTTCTTTACGTTGGAATTTCTTGCTTAGTTTGGCATTTGTAGTATTCAAATGAAGATTACTATTTTCTTCATTTGCTGGTTTAGCCTGTGCAAAACTTGACACATGTTTACCAGACTTTTCAACTTGCATTGAATTAATGATTTTCACAACAGCATCCGTTGGTTGATTTCTTTTCTTTGCTAGTTTTTGGTTTTCTACATTTATTTTATTTGTATTTTGAATACTCAAAACAGAATCAGTTTTCATCGATATGCGTTTTGAAGATTTTTGTGATTTCTGAGCCAATTTGTTTTCAACTTGTTTAATCGCCCAATCTCCATGTTCTTGACGAGTTAGCACTGTTTTTGGTATCAAATTCAGTGTATTTTTTGTAGGACTTTTTGAACGAACACCGGGAGAAACAGTTTGTTCAGATCGTTTATCTCTCCGTTTTATGGTTTTATCTTTCTTCGAACACAATGAAACCTTAATTTTCACTTTTGTAGGTTTACTTGAACTTGGAAATCTTTTAATTTTTAGTTTTATTGGGGAAACTTTTTTAAAACTTGGTGAAGCTTTAGTTGTCATTGTTTCAAGTTTACACGGGCTCGGCGTGCGTTCATTTCTCAGTTTAAAAGTGTCAACTTTGCTTAAACGCTTTGAAACATCAGTTTTGGCTTTCTTTCTCTTATACGGGCTCGGTGTGCGTTCGTTTCTTTGTTTGACTGGTTCAACGTTGTTGGAACTCGGTGAAACATCAACCTTCGCTTTAGTTGGCTTACACGGACTTGGTGTGCGTGCATTTCTCTGTTTTACTTGTTCATCATTAATCGAACTCGGTGAAACCTTACTTGTCACTTTAGAAGGTTTACACGGACTTGGTGTGCGTGCATTTCTCTGTTTTACTTGCTCATCATTAATCGAACTTGGTGAAACCTTACTTGTCACTTTAGTAGGTTTACACGGACTTGGTGTGCGTGCATTTCTCTGTCTCACTGGTTTATCGTTGATCGAACTCTGTGAAGCCTTAGTTTTTTCAACACTTTGTTTCAAATTTTGCTCACTTAATAGTTCAAACAAAATATTTGTTTTGGGAAACATAAATTTAACTTCCTTTTGTTTTGATTTAGGTGGTGAGTTACTAGTCACTGTAGTTTGAGTCAAGCGCGGTGATTTTCTAATATCGCTAGTTGAACTTTCTAAACGTGATTGGTCAAAAATGACTAATGATGAGCCAGATCTGGTTAAACTCTGAGACCTCTTGTGTGGAGATTTCAACGGACTGTTTGAAGGTTCGCTTTTCACTTTTACTTGTTTAACGGTAAGTTTCGATGCTATAGCAGCTTGTTCCAAACAACGGGTTTCTTGACGTTGGTTTGCAGTAGAATTGTCAAGAGAAGCATTGTTTGAAACTTGAACCTGTAACTCTGTGTTAGATGAATTTTGAGTATTCATCTGTTTTAGCTCAGTTTTGCTAAAAGCTGGCGAGTTACTTGCCACTGTAGTTTGAGTCAAGCGCGGTGATTTTCTAATATCGCTAGTTGAACTTTCTAAACGTGATTGGTCAAAAATGACTAATGGTGAGCCAGATCTGGTTAAACTCTGAAACCGCACATTCTTGTTTGGAGATTTCAACGGACTGTTTGAAGGTTCGCTTTTCACTTTTACTTGCTTAGACTTAACATTTGATTTAATAGCAATTTGTTCCGAACAAACTTTTTTTTGACTACCTTCTTGATGTTGAGTTGCAGTTAAATTGTCAAGATTATTGGAAGTTTGAATCGGTAACTCTGTGTTAGAAGAATGTCGAGTATTCATCAGTTTTAGCTCAATTTTGCTAAAAGCTGGCGAGTTACTAGTCACTGTGGTTTGAGTCAAGCGCGGTGATTTGCGAATATCATTAGTGAAACTTTCCAAACTTGATTGGTCAAAAACACCTAATGATGAGCCAGATCTGGTTAAACTCTGAGACCGCACATTCTTGTGTGGAGATTTCAACGGACTGTGTGAACGTTCGGTTTTCACTTTAACTTGCTTAGCCTTAAGATTCGATTCAATAGCAACTTGTTCCGAACGACTTGCTTTGTGATTATTCTCTTTACGTTTGTTTGGAGTTGAGTTGTCAAGAGGAGCACTGATGGAAGTTTGAATCTGCAACACTATGTTAGATGAATTTTGAGTATTCATCTTTTTTAGTTCGGTTTTGCTAGAAGTTGGTGAGTTGCTAGTCACTGTAGTTTGAGTCAAGCGTGGTGATTTGCGAATATCGCTAGTTAAACTTTCCAAACGTGATTGGTCAAAAACGCCAAATCTGGTTAAACTCTGAGACCGTACATTCTTGTGTTGAGATTTCAACGGACTGTGTGAATGTTCACTTTTCACTTTTACTTGCTTAACGGTTGGATTTGATGTTTTGGCAGCTTTTTCTAAACAGCGAACGTTTGAACCACTCATTTTTACATTGCTTGTAGTTGAGTGGTCAACAAAAGCGTTGCTGGAAACACGAACTGTTGATGCTGTTTTCATTGCTGCTTGCTCAACTGTGCCACTTGAACTTAGTAAGCCAATATCTACCTTTGGTTTCTTTACGCCTAGAATTTTACCGTTTTTTTCTTGGTTCACATCTAAATTTCAAATCAAACATAAGTATGCCAATATCCTATGAGCTGCATTTAATCGACCAACCTTGTTTATTGTCAGAAGTTAGATTCAATGAAGAATCACTATCGCCTAAACATCGCTTTGAATGGCGAGCTTTGCTTTCATCGAGTTTTTGATCTAAATAAAAATTAAATTTTAACATAATTATTACCTTATAACTAATAAAAATCAATCAAACCTTGTTTAACCGTAGTTGAGCTAGGTTTCGAAGTTGAAGTAGAACAAGGTTTGCTTGCAACAATGTTTTCTGCTATTGCCACTCGTTTGGCACTTCGACTTTTGTTGGCACTTGATTCTTGTTCTAAATTATATCAACGTACATTTTAACAAACTATACTATTTTAATAAATTATACAAACCTTGTTGGCACAATTGATTCAGTGAAGAGTTGCTTTCCGACAAGCTTCTCTTAAAACGACGACGACTTGCGCTGACACTAGATTCTTGATCTAAACAAAGATATAAATCTACTAAACAAAATTGTGTACTATAAATAACCAAACCTTGTTGAGCAATCAATGTAGGAGTGGCAGAAGTGGAACGAGGTCCAGTTGGAACATCCTTTTGTGCTATTTGTCGATTTGATCCACAACTCTTGTTGGCACTTGATTCTTGTTTTGCATAATAACAACATTATTTTAACATTCAATCATCTAAATAAATAATAATGCAAACCTTTGTTAAACGTGTTGCAGCACGGGCAGTTTAATGAAGATTTTCTATCTTCCACAACTCGTTTAGAGCGACGAATTGGGCTAGTATCTAAAGTTTGATCAAAATAAAAATACAATTTTAAAATAACGATTTTAACAAAAATATATTCCAACCTTGTTCGTTAGTTGAGCAAATTCTAAGAGTACTTTTGGCAAGTGGAATTGTTGGTGATCTACTTTCCACATTAACTCGCATTGAGCTTCGACTTGGTAAGCGTACTTCAGCAGCTTTATTTAAATTAAAATTAAACATTACTGCAGTGTTTGTATAAAAAGTAAATATGTAAATATAAACGCGTTTGCATTTATAAAATGGTGTTTATATTAACAATAAAGTTAATTTACTTGCAACTATTAATCTATTTGTTTATTCAATTTTTGTTGAAGCAATTAGATTTTACAAATATGTTAAACAGTATTTTGTTTTTATTTTGATGTAAGTTAAAAACACTTAAACAAAGCATAAACTACCTTGACATCATTGACAGGTAATATTTAGTTTATTGAGAAAATGTTGTTTATTTATTCAAATTTTAAAAAACCTTGTCAAAACTAACTACTCAATTCATACAATTTAGATTCTTCATTACAGTGCAAAGTAGTGAAATAAAGCAAACAGTGCAATACAGCATTAAATTGACTAATTGTAAACTAATTAAAGCAAACAAGTTAAAACAAAAAACAACATTAGGTTTATCAATAAATTTCTTTCAACAGCATTGACTCAGTTACGAATTTAGTAAGTGTTTTCCAGTTACACTAAGATTTAACGCAAAAACTAATTTGAAAAAATGTTGTATCATGCTACACTTAAAAAATTTATCTATTTAAAAATAATAACTATAGAAGCATTATGCTTTAGCACCAAGTTAACCACGTAAACATAATCATATAATATTTAAAGTTGCCAATTTTAGTCGTTTTATAATGATTATAAAACTTGAACACCATTTATTAATTGGTATAAAATATTTGCAAGACACTTATTTGAATCACAGGTTTCCATTTTTAAATTAACTAAGATGATTTGAAATGTCACTGATATATCTACATCTAAAAACTAAAGTGAGTATAACTATGTAATATCTATATTTAAGCAACGCACAAGTTAGGTTCAATTAACGGCTACTCACTGCGCAAAGCCTAACGATTTAAATACCTGGTTTTCACTAATTAAGAGAATGCTGACATAAGTGAAATAAGCTGATTGGAGTCTTCTGTAAACAAAGAATGTTGAGCGCTGTTTCAAGTCTAAAGTCTACAAGACGGTAGTACGGCAAGTAGCACTCTACTGCTGCGAGTGCCGTTCAGACACAAAGGTCACCATGCAGGCAATCAAAGTAATAGAGATGCAGTTGATCAGATTCTCATGGGCATTACACAACTTAACAAAGTTTTTAACAAGAAGAGACAAGCTGATATGGAAGTAGCACTATTGGAAAACAAAATTCACGAGCAATGACTAAGATGGTACGGCCATGCCCAAAGAGCTCTACTCGATTACATAACCAGATTGGTACTTGATATGGATGTCGAGGGAAGGCGACCAAGTGGTCAACCAAAGCTACGCTAGCCAAACTCACTCAAAGTGTGAGTTCACAAGTAACACGAAACATCGAGTGCCAACTCGATGTGAACTTACGACTTAGCTTGGAACAAGATATAAAGCAACGCACAACTGCACACATATTTAAAAAGTCACCCATATCTAATGCAAGTTGTTGCCAACGTCTTTCTAATCCAACTATCAGTATCAAGGAAGCAAAGTTCAGATAATTCGAAAATTGATTTGTCTATTTTCCGCCTCCGCCAATTAATTATCAATACTTTATCATGTTCCCTATGCTTAGTTTATCTCCAATTACATTAGCAACGTTTGGTTATAAATTGTTGAAGTGTTGACCGATTGAGTGTACATAGTGACCAAGTTCTATTTTCTTGTGCGCACGTCTGACTAGCGGGCATGTTCTTTTTTTGTTTAGGTTTTTGATATGTCCCTTCGCGTGTGAGTGTGATTGAATAAAGACACGTCACTCTACCGTTGTTGTAACAGTGGTAGCAGAACGTGGTTCACCGAGGACCTGTGGCCTGGCTTCTCCCTTGTCCTCGTGTATTCATCAACCTGTTCCTGTGTGGCCTGAGACGTATTTATTGTGCTTTTGTGTTCTTCTTCAGACGCAACCATCATAACACGCTAGTAGTCGGAGATGATTATGTCGTTTGACTCGGCGAGTGTGCTCAAGTTTGACTCGAAAAAACCGTCTAAGAACTGGTACCGCAAATGGTTTGATTACTGTATCGGTAAACGTTGGGAATCGCTGTGCGAGACTGGTGTCCGTGAGGTCTATCGGAAGCCGGTAATCAACGACGAGGGTAAAACTGGAGTGCGCAACAATGAGGTTTGTGACTTGCATCGCAGGATTGTTCGGTCAGCTTTGTTGTGTGCATTCGACAAAGCGTTACGAGAGTCTTACTACGATGAAAATGCCTTCTAGTCTGCTTTGTGTATAGTCAAGAACCTGAAGCGGCCGCATGACACGGGGTCAGCATTTTGCGCGCAACGCATCCTTCACCAAGTGCTCAGAATGGAATGCAAAGACATCAATCGTTTGCATGATTACCGAAACCTTTGAAACCTTTCGTCGGATAGTGACGCAGATCAAATCTACCGACAGACTGTTTTGATTGGATAGACACTGAGGTGTACTTGCTGACTAATGCGATCAATGATAGAATCGACCAAGAAACTGGTAAAGAATATCAAGTCAATGAATGACATGATTGCGGGTCGTGCCATCGAAATGCTTTCGGCCCGAGTGGAGTCACTCAAGAGTGAAACTGGCTCACTGACCGAAGCTGCAGCTGTGACTGAGGTGGCAATGGTGGCAAAAGCCAAGCTGATTGGCAATTGTCACAAATGTGAAACAAGGAGAACATTGAATGGATTATTGTTCGGTGAACCTGAATAATAACATTTGAAATCTCAAATCATGCACTGGCTTTAAATCGAGTTTGGCCACGCGAGATCTTTTGGTGTCGAGCAATAGATGCGCGACTAACACAAGTAAAGTGGTGAGTTTAGTGCCAACACAAACAGCTTGGGTAACAAGTTGTGATGCTGATATTCAAGACAGCATTTTTTCGTGGCTAACTAATTCTGGTGGAGGACAATCAACCTTTTGGGGAGAGCATCGCACTACTGCTAATTGTTTGCAGCAGTAAGAGATGTTCGCCAATGCGCATCACGGCTCTATGTGCACTCAGAGTGTCTAGGGCGAGTGTTGAAGTGTGGACCGAATGAGTGTACATAGTGGTCAAGTTTTATTTTCTAGTGCGAATATCTGACTAGCTGGCGTGTGCTCACGTGTTTTTTCGGTTTCTTTTCTTATGTCACTACGTGTGCGTGTGATTGAATAAAGACACGCCACTCCATGTTAGTGTAACACTTTGAGCCCCCTTAAATTTAAAACGTGCCCACCGTGCCAGCATATGCGTTATATGGTACATCGTGGAGGGCAACACAAAGCAAACAAGATGACCGATTGCTCAAAGTTCAAAGCACAACTACCGCAAAAATAATTGTGCAAAATCACGGGCAACTATCGATGACTGATTGTGCAACTGCAGTAGCTACTTAATGTTGGTATGCGTCTCAATCTCTTCTTTTTTCTTTATAGACATACATACAACACCCACACAAGTTTGCATAAGTTGTGTGCTTATCGAATTCACTAAAGATAGCTCATGTATAAAACATGCCCCGAAGCAACAATTTTGTGTTGAGGTATGCAACCGAATTCACCACTCTGAATGTTATTTGATCCTTTTTGCATTGGTACTTTGCATGTTACACTGCGGGGTGACAGGTTTAAGTGCCATATAAATCAGGGTTGGTGTTGGTCCGAAACGCCATACCACCACTCATAGGCACAGTTCAAAAAGCAAATTTTACGACTTCTCAGTAACTATTCCAAGTTGCTCGGCGAGTCCGGCGTAGCCTTGGGAGAAGGCTTTTTATGTTTGCACTCGCACAGACACACTTACATGACTACACGTCATCTCTGTTGCGACCGACGGTGAATGTGAATTTCGAGTTACAACCAGTGGGGAATTAAAAAAACGGAGGGAGTGTGAAATCGAGCTAGCTAGCGAGCAAAGGAGAGAGAGAGAGAGAGCCAAAAACTGTCGTTGACGGGCCTCGGTGGACGTTCACCGCGGGAGAGCGCGCACAGGACCGGAGGGGGTTACACAAATTTGGCACTGAAACAATGCCACTTGGCTAACACACACACACACACATTGATCACTTTAAGACGGTCTTTCTTTGTTTTTCTAATTTTACAACCCTAGCGGCGGCCTCATGCACAAATCACACTCAAAGCCGAAAGGCTCAGTAGTGAAAGAGCAATTAGAGAACTGAACTTACAGTAGCACTGAGGTTAGCTTAGCTCAAATATATATATTTTTTTGCAAATGTAATGATATATAGATAATAGTTATAAAATTATCTATTTACAAGTTGGTAAAAATTTTTTAAAAATTGTATTTACCTTTTGTAGTTTGTGGAGAAACAGCTTTAGAACGCATTGTGGGAGATGCCAACGACCGCTTGGAGCTGCGAGGTAATCCGGTAATCGTTGGTCCAACTTGCAGGTTGGTTGATTTCGATTTAGCAGTTGGTTCATTCTTTTCACCAGAAGCTTGTCCAACTTCACCAGAATTTGGGATTTCTTCACCACGACCAATTACGTCGGCTTCGTTTTTTTCAGTTGTTTTATCCTGTCCGCTTGAAGTTGCATCTGCATTGACAAACAAAGCAAAATTGATTATTGCACATCACCGTTTATGACAACCAAAATCACCAACAAACCTTCTTCCTTGCGGACCAGATTTTTGATCTTGGTAAGACTTCCGCCCATTCTGGAAATGGGGGATCAATGCGCGGTGTAAAGTGGGACCAGTGAAAAAGTCAAGTCCAATGGCGGTGGCGGTTAGAGCAAGAATAATGGCGCACAGCTCGAGCCAAGTGAACACCACTCGGTGTGTTGCCTAGGTCAAAACTGGTCTCGCTGCATTTCTTCTCCGCTCTTTCCCCCGCTTTCTCTCACTCTCTCTTCCCTTTTCTCCCCTCTCTTTCCCTCTCACTCTGTTCAGTTGAACTACACGCTCAGCGGCTCGGGCAGTGTTTTTGCCTATGAGCATGCTTAAGTTAGACGCGGTTGGGTTCCGCCCTGTGTGAGCATTGCTACCGGCGCGATATCGTACTACCATCGATGGCAAAGTCCCAGTCAAACTCCGCAAAAATACTATCTAGTTATTACTTGACATTGAGCACGTTTCTAATTATAACCTTACAATTTTAAAAAATACCACCTTTTAATATGACAATTTTAGAAAAGCTGGCTTATAAGACTACAATTAAAAAAATTAGCTTATAAGCGTTGATTTTTCAAAATTCTGTCTGGTTATAACTTGACATTGGGCACGTTTATAGTTATAACCTTACAATTTTAAAAAATACCACCTTTTAATATGACAATTTAAAAAAAGCTGGCTTATAAGACTACAATTAAAAAAATTAGCTTATAAGCGTTGATTTT
>DVQH01001232.1:0-13902 GCA_018231625.1 Papilio phestus | reverse complement strand
GCAAAGTGTTCACGTGATTGTTCGAAAGTTTGCACTGCCAAAGTGGCGGCTATTTTGATCAATCCATTGTTAACTCAAGACTGATTATAAGGCTCGCATGAAAGGAGTAAACACACTGTTAACTACACTGTTTACAATATTGTAAGCAGTATTAATAGTATGGTTAAAAGTTATCGAGTAAAACTTGAAGCATCACTGTAGTTCTTTTTTATTGAACTTAATTTTAAAAATCTAAAACCATCAATATCGAATTTATACTAACAATTAACAAAACCTGATATATGCTATTATTATCAATCTCCAAAGATGTTTACTAAGGTTCCAAAGCACTGTGGAAGGCAAGACAATCGCTCACTTGCCGCTGGGCAACGCCACGGTCTATGAAGGAAAACAATGGGAAAATTATGGTGACCCCAGAAAATCACATTTGTAAAGCTCGACAGTGGCGCTGCCATCTGGCGAGCGAGATGTTCACTAGTAAATATATTGAGTTAAATGCACTAGTGGCGATCAAATGTGTAAGCAAAAATTAGGGCTTTATATTAAGTGAATATTTTTATCTTACCAAAAAGCACTGTTCAATGAAGAAATTGTTTAGAAAAAAATATCCTCTGTAAATGCTTACATAATATACGTTGGTTTCCTCGACTGGCCACTGGCCAAACGACGGCACCAGAACTGGCATTTTCTTCCAAGTAATTTACCCAATTACGCACCATCAAGAGAACGTGCCGTTCCAAGTGGCGGCTAACTCTCCCATTGCATCCCATCGTGTTTATATTTCACCAACATAATTAATGGTGAGTAAAGAGTGAGTCTCTTCTTTTTTTAAACCTCCACTCTATACAACTTTAATAACAATTTTTATTATCCCAAAATCAACAAACAAGGATTCATCACTAATCAATATGTGATGCCACACTTTTATTAAATCGAAACTTGACAAGTTAGCAATAAAAAAAGCCTGTGTGTCGTATGTTAGAGTTTGTCAGTGCAACTAGGTCATTTTAATCGGTGCTGCTGCTCACTGAGACAACATTAAAGGGATAAATTAAGCTGACAAATGCCTTTCCGGATGTGACCATTGTTCGGGGTGGTAATTTAAAACTGCCGAAGCCCAATCGGAAACATTCCTTGTTGGTGAATGGGGCAAACAGAATTGCGCAACAGTGGCCGTTAGGACAAGCGGTTAAATGTACAAATTGTCGTCACTGGCAAGATTGCAGAAAGTGCAACTGCGCGGGTGCCCGATCGTCGCTTCTGAATCATATAAACGTTTTATTGGGGGTGGTGGCGGTTGTGCACTATTGATAGCAAGACAGATGGCACCGATTCCACCTCACACTCGCCATACAACCGTGTTCATGCTCATGTGAAAAATCTGACAAGCGGTAGTCGTGGTACTCCTGGTCCCGACCCGTCGATCGATGGTGCCCAATTGCACGAGCAACATACCATCGATCACTGCCGCGCTCGTACTGCAACACCACCAACAGGGAACTTAGAACTTTCGAAATTCCTACTTTTTCAATATTTTTGTCTACTGTTGAAATCAACAAAAAGTGCTAAAATGTTTAATTGTTTGAATTTTAGAGCAGAGAAAAAACAATAAAATAGAAAGTTTAGAAAGTTCTAAGTGCACTACTTTGCCGTGCACCTCTGGTATTGGCTTACCAATTCTCTACCCACATGCGCACCATCCCAAAGTCCAAGTCTTATCAAGTCCAAGATATTAAACTATTAGGAGTCCCTAAATTACCAACTATCACCACTGCGCATCTTCTTGAGCGCAATACTCTAAACTTTAAGCAAATAACGCGGAAAATTGAACGGCAGATTCCGCTGGGAAATTTCAAAGTTGCTGCAGATAACTCACCTCCCTGTCCAATTTATCAAGTCGAACGCACTGGCAGTATTGGCATTTTAAAATTTAATTACTTTGAAAAGACTCGATTCGCTGCATGCATGATCAAGTCCGGCTTGACGACACCCAAGTGTGTATGCTCTTCATCTCAGGTCTATATGATTTATGTACGTCAGCGTTATGTGGCGATATAATTACATGATACCTCAAATGATAGACCTAGCAACTAATTAAAATTAATCTTTTTTGTCCATGTTTTTAAAGTGTAACCCCAACTGTGCAGATTTGTCTTAATTTATGCACCAACAACAACAAATATAACAAACTGCCTACAGTACCTTTTGCATGAGGGAGAGGATAATGCGCTCGATGGACTTGGTGCGCACTTCGAGCAAAATGTCGCTAGTGGTGAGCACAGGCAGTTTGATGTTGTTCTCGGGATCCACCTGAGTAGAGCCTGGCGGACAGAGGTAGTCCGCCTGGTGGTGAGGTGAGCGGGGACTTGGCGTATCGATGCCGTTTGCGCTCGACGAAAGACTTCGCACAAAATAGTTTGGTCGAGCTGCTATATTCGAGTCACACTGCTTGGTCTGCCAAGCACTTGATTCTGAAGAAGACGGCTGCCCTGCTTTCTTGGTGGGTGACACAACAGGCTCTGCACTGGGCGTGGGACATTGGTTCACTGTCACCACTTTGATCGAATCGGGAGACTTGGGTTGTGTACTGGTCAATGTGTTAGTCGTAACACTGTTCGTCGACACTGAAAAATTGGTCGATTTGGCAACATTGCACTGCGAGACAGGTGCAGTCACAGTGCCATTTAGCTTTCCTTGTGTTCGTTGATAGATTGACTCGAATGTTTTGATAGTTTGGAGTCGATTGAAGAGACGCGATCGAGATTCGCTAGAGCTATTCTGCCTGGGCAGAATTTTATCACTTTCGGTCAAACTTGGCTGGGCACCACTGCTATCAATGGAAACAGAAGACTTGGTACAGGTTGCGTCGGTGGTGACAGTCGTGGCCACAATTTTACGCGAAGTAATTTCGAGCAATTCAGAAAATTTAACATTGGGGGCTGAACGCACCTGAGCTAATTTGATCCGATACTCATCGAGATTCAAAGTGGACGAAGGCGTGTGTAAGGGCGGAGGTGCTGGTTTCGAGGACACTGAAGCTCTTTGAATTGCACTGCCATTGGCAGCGTTCAAGTTGAATTTGGCGCTGGACAAAGTTGGTGCACGTTTCGTTGTTTGCTCAGTCGATTGTTCTTCGGAGCCACTCAAGCTGGATTTGAGAAAATGGAGACCTTTGGTGCCGAAGGAAGAGAAATTGTCTGTGATGAATTTAGAGGTGAGGTTGATTGCGTTAGGTTCACTCTTGGGTAGGGTGGGTGGCACTGGAGGAGGTGTGTAACGATGATGAGAACGTGACGGTTGGTACGATGGAATGTTGAGTCCATTGGCTTTGCTCGGGGGCACAATCGGTGCCGCGGGTGGTTCCTCGTCTAGGGAGCCGATCGAGCTAAGAAAGCCCTTGAGTCTTCCCACCACGTCGTCCATTGTCGTCCACACTGCTCATCAAGTGCCACAGCAGCTTCCGAGCCAGATAAAATAAATCCTTGTCCTCGCTATTAAGCCATTATGGAATGCCCTAAAAAATAAAACAGATAGTTAATAAGCCACATGAAAGAAACGAGAGGAAGTGCCAACGCTTGCTCGGTTGCACACACACGTCACTCGGTGGTACACTGAGAACTGTCGACTGTCGAGAACTGCAGTTGAGAAAAACAAACAATATAAAAACGGGAATTAACGCTAAAGCGACTCGACTCATTAGAGCTGCCGCGCGCGTAATCCATTGCCGGGTCAGCAAATGGTGACAGGCCTAGGGCCCAGCACGTCTACTCGATCGGCTCGATTCCACTCATTCGGAAGCAACTCAAAAGCAGTTCCGTGTTGTGCTAATCATCATGTAAATAATTAAAACTAGAGAAGAAACCAATTCAATTTATAAGAGTGAAAAGTAGGGCAAACAAAAACAAAGAAAGAATTTGAAATTGCATCGTCTATGATGAAAACAAGTAGATTTAATTAAGCTAAAAAGAAACTTGTACACTATGTGCTAGTAGAAAATAAATAACCGCCAGTGAGCCGAGTGAGAATTGGCCACCGAACACACATCGTGTGAAATGGAAAATTTGCTTAGGCCAGCAGGCTGATATAAAATTTTAATCCATTCATGGCGATACCAACTTGTCGCGTAAAACGAAGAGAAATGGGAGAGTCGATCTCAATTAGCATCGGGTGCTCTTGAACAAGTGAACTGTCAAGTGACAGTGACAAATGTGCGATTCAAGGCGCCACTCGGACCAATCGGTGAGACCAACTAATCCTGGCGTAGCACCGGACACACGAGACAGGCATTCATAATTGCACTAGGTGTACCTCTCTTGCTCAAACTGCCGAGGCGGGTCGTAACAATCGATTTAGTGGTGGATCGGTGGTGGAACTCACACCGAGGCCTGGTGTTTTGTCTGAACCACCGTCAGTGGTGAACTGATTGACGTGCCACATCACCTTGCCCGCCAAGTCTGCTTTCTTTCCTTCATCATTTAAAATGGCAATTCAACCACACTTATGTTTTGATTGCCAAAACAAACAACCAAAGAAAATCAATAGATTCAACAAAACAAATTTTAAAATACATGAAATCTAGAATAGTAATAGTAATTCGCCCTATTAATTAATAAAGATAACTCGTCATTCGTAATGAAAAAGTTTACTCAAGATATTTTGCTTGGTTCTCAAAGAGTTAATGCAAACAAAGCGGCTTAAACTCTCTCATTAAACTAACTCAAATTGTCAGTTGTTCAAAAACTTTTGATTGATCTTGTGTTGTTGACTCTGTGCCATCTCACAAAGAGATAGTATTAAGAAATGATGATGCTCTTGATGAAGGTTTGTTGATGACAAGCATATCGCGTACACATAATCTTTCTCTGCTTGGTTCACACACTTAAGCTCTACCGCATAATCGCACCATGTGTGCAACGTTACAAAAAGTGCTGATGCTCTCGAGGTGATTCTCGGTGGCTTCCGGAGTAGTGTGTTTTCCACGTTGTTCTAGCAGAGTGCAGACTGTGCAGTGTCCGTATGGCACCAATACACAACCAGCTTTGCGCTTACTACCAGCAACCAGTGCATTACTGGCTGTTGTGGTAATTTTGGCCATTTCACAGCCAACCTAATCGTGGCCAAGAGGTTCAAATGCCAAAAGTAAGACGAGCGAGAGAAGTAAAATAGAAATAGTCAAGAAAACGTTGTGGTAAACACGAGAAAACCCCTCCGCGTTGTGTGTGTGTGTTCGTTCTTCTGTCACCTTCACCAAAAAATTCTCCTAAGCGCTTTGAAGCATGAACCTAAGAATGTGTCGAAATTTAAGTGACTCTAACAATTAAGTTAAGTCACACTTAAATCCCATGTCCAGCAAGTCTTGACAGGGCAATTCTAAAATAAAAATTCGTGTGAATATCAGAGTTGTCAAAAATAGCACTCTAGCAACGAGTTTCCACTTAGCAAGGAAGATCTGAAATAACGATCAAGAAACAATGATCTTTCTTCCTCTCTTCTTTCCTCTTTCTCTCTCTATCTTTATTGCATTCAACGAATGTCTAAGTTTAATTTCGCCCTAAGTGGCTTGGAATATGGTGTTGTCACGGTCGATGACAATTAATCCGAGCATACATGTATGTCTTCATCCTCGATGATTTCCTGAAGTGGAGTTGCATTCAAGCACCAAAGTAGCTTCTTGCTGATCGAACGATCGATGTGAGGTAACATTTCAATTAGCCTCGAATTGCATGGTACAACCAAATAATAAGCAAGAGAAAGAGAAGGATAGAGAGATAATAATTATAATTAAAAATTTATCTCAATTGTGGAGTGTTGTAATATAGGTTTCCGAATAGATCATTTTGTGGTATATTGATCGACTGTACGAGAATAGACCTAAAAGTTGACCGAAGGTAGAGCGACACTAATTAAATTTTTCTTCTCTTGTTGTGCAACAAATTAATTTGATTAAGCTCTGTGATGACAGAAAGTGGGCACACACGCCAAAGTGGATCAAAGGGCTCAGATCTGTGCCTCAGTGGGCTGGTGACAGTGGAATTAGCCAACTCGCCGTCAATCGGACCACTACTTTTAATAAGAGGTGGACATTGCATCCGCCCCTTGAGACATTAAGGTCGCATTCATTAAAATTCCACCCTACTAATCATAGCTTATATTTGGGAGAGATCAAAACCCTTTACAAAACCTACCGGTGTGACATCTGAATTAACGGGTGAGAGAAAGCAAATTAATGCAAATTGATCAGAGACAAGTGACGGTGAGATAGTCAAAAATTAATCACACGTGTCACCGAGTGAAAGAGAAAAAATATTTCAAAACACAAAACCTATTGTCAGTCCGTGACAATCCGATGAATTGGTTCAAATTGAGCCGAGTCGAAAAATGGAGGTTAGAGGCGGATGTTGGTCGGTAAATGTCGTTATTGCACTTAGCACACGAAATGTCGATTGAAAAATGCCACACATACACGGTTGAGCTGACTAATTTCTGTATTAAACATATGTTGTGAGAACGAACTGAAAGGGTACTATTTTATTATTCTGCCTTGCCAAAGGGAATCCGTAACCTGATTATGAATTACCTTTAGATAACAAATCCGATTAAAAAGCTAATTTTGACCAATTGGAACAAAAGAAACAAAAATGGTTCTTATTCTCCTCCACACACAAAGTAGTTGTGGTGCGTTTAAATATTTCAACAATAAGAAAATCGACGAAAAGTGAGTGAGTCGTGGTGGCGGCAGTGCCAATAGCAAGAGTGAGTTTGGTCCCTGAAGCATTGGCTGGCAATATTTCATCTGATTGAATTACTAGCACATGGGCTAAGGCTCGAAAACAGAGTTAATAATTAATGAGATTTCTCTTTGACGCCCCCATGTGGTTCATATTTCCCGATTTGTGTTTTAAATAAAGATGAGAGATAGATCTGCCAAGTGGAGAATATGCAGAGTAGTTCAAGTGCCACTTAATGGCGAGCGGTGCCAATTGGATCGAATCCACCTCGCAGCGGAAGAGGAAATTTGAATGCAAACAACAATGAGAGGTGAGAGGAATCGATCAACTTAGCTAAACAGACCTCGAATAGCACTTTTACTAAGTGAGCTTAAGAAGTCAGTAAGGCAATGTGCCATCCGGATATTTTTGCTCCATTACTAGACACATAGTTACAGCACATTTAATCTAAACTGGGTTTACTGAATGAAATTCCAAAATGTGAAATGTCTTGGTTTGTGTAGATAAATAGCATTTAAAACATGTATTCAGATTACAGACTTACCAAAAGAAATGAAACGACTAGAAGGTTTTCACGACAGGTGATCAGCTGTAAACACAGCATGTGCCTTTTAGAGCAATCAACAGAAACACAGTGAACTGTTTGAGAGTAATGCGTGTCGGTCATGCGCAAAGGTGCGTGGCAAGAAACAGGCTTGAATTGAGTAATTGGTGACACTGGGCACCAACAATTGACTTGATGCCCTACCATTCAGCAAGTTTGGCACTGAGTAGACAGACACTGCTCTGGTGTGCTACCAGACGATGATGATGCCCACTTTCAGTCCACAATTCTCAACAATCACATGGAAACAGAAAATTTGGATTGGTGTTATCAGAATTTATTATTGTTGTGCGTTCTGATGTGAAAGCTCTGCGTTTCGGGTGAAAAGCGTGCGCGACACCAAACACAGCGCCAAGCACGCCACAGAAGTTCTGTGACAGAAGTCGCGCCAGAAGAAGAGAATCCATGCGCCCGGGCAGCGAACAGATCGAGCCAACCACGAGCGTGGGGCGAGACTCGGCGCGAGGCAGACAGGCAGCCACTGGCACTCGGTGGCGCCCGCGCCAACCAACGCACTCTATGCCACCGATAACGTCCGCGCCGGCGCTGGTGATAACCCGGCCCGACACCTAGTACCACCATTGCTTGTGTGACTGCAATCCTAAAGCCCTTCACCTATAGGTTAAACCAATAAATATTCTCTTTTGATCAAGCAAATATGTGAACATAGCTTTCATGGTTAGTTTTTTATTTTTACTTGGTTTAACCAAAAACCGAGTTCCATTGATCCATTTTCGAATTTGAATAAATAGTTTATTTAATTCCTATATTTAGGCGTCTCGACATTGTTGAATAGACCAATACTATTTTAACTTAACCCGACATATCATATTTTAGACTTCTAAAACACACTACAGGCAACACTTAAGAAACGGATAAAAATGTTCTCTATCTTTGGCAGTACAAAGTGGCCTTTTTTGAGATGTGGCCAGAGGTAACGCTAGCACCTGCTCTATGGCAATTTATAATGGAGGTCTTTTCTTGAGGAGGTTGATTGTTGAGTGTTGCCTGTAGCAGTATTTTTCCATGCACAAAAGCGAAAGTTCGCGAAAATATCTGTCTAATGATGTATAACTCAATATATATCCACTTTTAGTCTTTAAGATCAACTTGTTTTTAATTGAAAAAGTCAGGGTGTCTTAAATTTACACTAGTAGCTACTGTACACTAACAGTTTACCTGTCCAGAGTGTTCCAGTGGATTTTTAAGCTTAAGTTCTTCGATATTGCGTCTTATTCTTCGCGACTGTTTCGATCCTGGTCGTGAACGGAACTTTGTTCTCTCTCTCCAACTTTAATTGGAATCAAGAGTATTAGTTAGGGAGATAAAGCAACAGTTACATATTCTTAACGTTGAGGAGCCTAGTCTAACCGACTCATATATAAGATTCATTAAAAATATCGCTCATCAAAAACTTTTGACCGAATTTCATTGAATTGACCAAATTTGCAATCATCATGGCTTCACGACAAATCATCGTTTCTGTCTTTTCTCGACAGACTTTTTCTTATCTGCAGTGTGTGAAGTTAATTTTTTGCTTAGGCCTCTTACTGAGTGGTGTTTAAGCTTGTAAGTTTTAATTGTTTAAAATGGAATTATTTAGGAATTTATTGAAAAGTTTTTTATAACTTATCTCTAAAAATAGTCTTTTAGAGAAAGACTTTTATAACCAGAAAAATAAAAAAAATTGGTTGTCTAGAACTATGAAACCGAAATCGTCAGATCGATTTTTCCAAAGAATTGATGGTCAATAAGGGGAAAAATTTGATTCAACAAAAGCTTGATGAATCAAAGCCAGTTGTTGGGTTGATTTTTATCGTTAAAAACCATGCTGTAAATTCGACCTAGACTAAGATTAAATCAAACCTATACATGAAAAATAGCAAATTCATACACCACATTGGTTATTCAGAGAGAAATAAAGTAAAAAATGAAAAGCGGTGAGTAGTGACTGAGGGAATCGAGTCGAGTGGTCACTCGTTCCCGTTCATCTGGTTCATCTCTAAGAGCAAATCAAAATTCATCATCACCATTTGTCGGGTGGAACGTTGTGAACTGTAATGAAAGTGTTGAAATATCAATTTGATTCAACAACCAAATATCCTAGTGCAAGACTGGTGTCTGTCTCTATTGGCTTACCGTACCACGCAAGCATCGGTACAACACACATTGAGGCACAAACTATTATGCCACATTTATTCTCAGCTTTTGCGTATGCGTTAATTAAAAAAACAAATCCACTTAGTGGTGAAACGATGATTAAAGTTGAATTATTCAAATCAGGAAAACACTGACAGTGACGTGGCGTTGAACCAAGCAAGAACAATCTTATTAAATAGGAGTCTAGTTTTGTTTGTTGGTCGGTGGGTTTGGTAGATGAATTTGTTTCATGTTTAATTCCGTGAACACACTTGCGCGTGCTCACGTTCACCATGGTGTGCGTGTGTTGGGGCTATCGAGTCCACCTTTGTGATCGCATTGATGGTCTAGTCCACTTGACCAAATGAACTCTTCAATATGACGGACAAAAAAAACATACGTGGTTAGTGCCTTTGTTTCTAACTAATAAATTTAGCAAGTTAGTATCAATTCTATAATTTAGATATTTTTAATCCGAACAGTGCTGGCACATTACGACAGGTTCGATTTGGAAACATAAAGCATTAATTACTATTAAAATTGTCGCTGTGAAAAGACTAAGTGAGAAGTTTTGTTTTTGGCAACCGGTTCAAACAGCACTCGTAATGGTCAAACCGGAAAGGCACACCGATCGGTTAACCGATCTCGAGGAACAAACTTGTTGGTGGGCATGAAAGAAAAGCGTGTGAGTGAAATTTATCGACAAGTGCGCCTAGGACGGACATCTTTCCTGTAGGTTAAGCTGTGCACAATGGCTGATGGCTGGCGAGATCCGATGATCAATGATCACTTGGTCTGTTCAAAGCCAATCACTCAAGCCACCGTACACTCTCCTACTAGGTTAGTTGGTGTGTATGTGTGATTGAAATCAATGCGATCAATTTAATTATTTTTTTCGGTGACGACCAGTCTAGCCGACAAGCGCATTAGGCGTTTGCTTGTGACCAGGCATAATACCGTCGATAGAAAGAGGAAAGAATCTGCTGTAAGTGAGTCAGTGGCAAATGCCATGGACCACTTGAGTGGACATTCTCATGGCAACTCTGCGAATCAGCACAGAATCGGTGCGTCCGGCAGTTGCAGTTGGTGGGATTTGCAGTCACGTCACGGGCAGTGAGTGCAATTTGTCTCTGCTTCCATCTCATCTGCCTCTGCCACGACTACCGCGTTGAATCCGTTGTCTAGTGAGATCGATTTGGAATTCCACTAACCATGGCACAGTACAGTATAAACAGCGCAAAGTCCAAACTACTCGAGAACTTCGAACCAAGTAGCGGAAACAAGCGTCAGGTACAAATGTGATCTCAGAAACTAATGATTAACAAGCGAGACAATCGGATTGGTGCTCGAGAACAGATTTGCTTTGCATTACTCATTCATATCACTCGAATGAACAAGCGGTCCAACTTTGGTCTGGCATGACAGAGCAGTAGCACATGGCTTACCGATCAACGATGAACTATCGCGCCATCTCGATTTCATCCAAGCGCATCTCGCATGGACGCTGCCGGAACTAAGCTGTCTTCTCGAAACCGGTTGATTGGAGCCGACGCGCGATGAAGGTGGACGTTTGCCACGGTGCCGTACCACATGTAGATCATGATGTCACCAGTCCGTCAGCTACTCGCAAGCTCTCATCAGATCTGGACAGCAGCTAATTAGCTTCTGAGTAAACGTTGACCGAGATTGCGCAAATCACTCAAGATAAGCAGGGTGCAATCACAACAACGATGGCGGTTGCCAAAATTAGCATGTCTATTGGCGTGAACTATGACGAGCAAAACAATGGCTCATACAATCAGTACAGCTACTTTCCCATCTTGTCCTCTCATTCGCGCTCTATCTTGCCTATCGAGAAATACAATTTTAAAAGCATAAAAAATCCAATCACAAACCAATCGGTCAAAGTGACACTTGAAACGGTACTGTGTCAATCGAGTTGAGATTTTTCCCACAAGAACTCGCATGAAAAATGTAAATCTAGATACAAGGTAAAGAGAATAAATTAAGCCTAACACAACAATAGGGCTCAGTGGTCAATCGAGTTCAATTGTCCAACTTTCTAATTATATGGCAGAGGTTAGAACATCATTAAGCCAGCTCTTAGAATGAAATAGAATCGCAGATGCCACCAACAATTGGTTAATCAATGAAACATGACAAATAGAAAGCCAACCTCACTCCCATGAGAAAACCTGGTGAACCAACAACAAAGAGATCATTGTTTGCTGTCGATTAAGAACCAAATAAATCCAGAAGTCATAAACCTGTCTGCAGTGTTAGTGTCAGTAATGAGCTAGCGATCGGAATGAGAAAATGTGACTAACGATAAAAGGACGCGATCGGAATTGATTGAATACCCAATGGCCCTTTGACGTCCACTGGTGGCCAAATCGATTGTACGCCACTGATCATATTATGCAAATGACTATCAAGCACCGTTAGTTGGATCGAGGTAGTGCTTGCCGATATTAGTTAAGCCACATTAGCAGTTCATCCAAGACAAACGCGCCTCCATTTGGCAGCTTTAACTGACCAGCTCCACACATGTGTGACTCAAGCTAATCGAGTTGGCAGCTAGAGTAGGCTAGTAGAGTCTGAAGTAAGTTAATCTTGCGCCAAGATCGAGAGCCGAGACTCACACCCAAAGAATTGCCCTAGAGGTAGTCATTGTGGGGCAAAGGAAAGTCATCGAGATGAAACAAAGGTGAGAGAATGAAAAAGGTGCAGACACGCTCGGCGGGAAGAGCTAAGAAGGCGGACACGGTGGAGCGCGTCAGTGTGATTGAGCACGCAATCGACCGATCACTGGGCCATTCAGCATGGTCCTCACTCAATCGGTGTTCCGCGATGTGCAAACATCCTGCCAGTGGTCAGTGGACACTGTACAGTTGTATACGAGCCAGTGCAGCACACGTTGAGTGGTGCCAGTGCGCAGAGGAGTGCTGACGCCAAGGTGATTTCCATTTCAAATGGTCATACTCGCACTAGCCACTAACTGGCTGGCACTGCTCATGGAAAGCAATTAAATTGAATCAACCATGCCAGGGCCATCACACTTCACCTGATACTGAGTGAAGTTTGCTTCTCCGAAGAGTCTCCAGTAACAAAACAGTTCATTACGACACATGCATATGCATAGAGAGTGGTTTGAACTAGCGTCCAAATGGAATCGCCACCTGGCAAGTGATCATTGATAATAGCACATCTGACAGCTCGATTCCACTACCGATACAGTGCATCAGTGCAGTGTCATCTCTTGTCCTACAGTTCTCAAATGCATTAGAATTAGTCATCCAAATACAACTCAGAATATAAAAAATGCAACGTGTAATGAAATTTGTTTAAAATGCCCTAACTCGTTTGTTTGCTCAAACAGGTTGAAAGCAATAAGCGATAAGTGGTGATCAATGAGTCGTGAATCTGAACAGCGAAAGCTTAGATGATCAAACAAAATCAATCTGTGAGGACAATCAGTGGCGACAAATCTACTCAAGCGTGGTTGATTAGCACGACCGAGCCTTGAAGTGGGCATGAGTTGGTCAATCACACAAGTGGTCAATTGTCAGTGGCGAGGTGACAACCTGGTGATGGCGTTGTACTCGTCCAACTAGCCCGATCCATCATGCCGCATACATCAAGCCACTCTCTCTTCCCCTTTCTTCTCTTTCTCTTTCGGTCTTTTTCCTGATCACATTTTCAAAGGCAGACAGATTAATGGAAACTGATAGCGAGTGACCACTTTTACCTGAGAAATTAGTAGCGTCAAATTACCGACTGACAGAGTGAGAGAGGAGCAAAGTGTGCCAATGAGGATATTTCTATCGAGCGCTGCTGTAATCAATAACACCATTTTGCAGTCAATTCATCTGAACTCTTTTTTTGCAACACTGCAACGGCGGATGATGGCAAACATCAATTACCAGCTAAGCAAATGGTGACCGGCGGCGACCGTACCGCTAACCACTTGGACATGAACAACAACAGTGAGGGCAGCAGTGGAGTGCGATTGATTCCGCTAAAATTAGTGCCAACACTTGCATACAGAGACAATCAACCAACAATGGTGTTAATGCGATCAAATGCCAGTGTGGTTGTTAGCAAGAAAATACAAACATTCTTTGGTGGGTCAAAAATCTGTCATCGATCAAAAGAGCATTAATTACCGGTTGGCGCCAGCAAGTTGTCCTGGAAATAGACCGAGAGCTATATAGCTCTCAATGAGATGTGTGTGTGTGTGTTAGTATATGAATCATGCTCGGGTGATCGTCGCCTGGCTCCTGTTGCGTTCTTGCTCTCTTCGGCCAACACACACTCCAGTTCTGTACACCCTTCGACCAAACGACGCTCACAAATCAAACATGGTGGTGAGCGAACATAATTGATCCTAATAAAGTTGAAATGGAAAGTGCCGTGGACTGATGAGTTGAA
>DVQH01001231.1:0-13903 GCA_018231625.1 Papilio phestus | reverse complement strand
TTTACTTAAACTTATTTACACAACATTTAACTTTGAAGGAACATTTAACTAAGTAGTAATTACCGCTGAAACGTTTTTAAAACCAATTTTAAAATTTAACTTCGCCGAAGTTTGTTCATAAAATTTGAAAATTAAAAGCCAAGTATCTTAACGTCTTTTAAAATTTCAAAGACAAATCGTCTTGAGCACTTGAAGTTCGCTTACTTTATACGTTTATCAAAGAAGTACCACTTAGACTTATGTAAGGGGAGTTAGTGTATAATTAGCGCTTAATTTTTACACGTTAATAACTCAACTTAGGTTTTTTTAGAAGTAATTTGTTTTGAAAATTTCATTGTTAAAAGACGTGTGTTTGTTTTGTACGCAGGTTGTCTACTGGAAGGATCGCGGCCGCCGCCCGATGTGCCGCCGCGCAACCCCACCATGCCGCGTCTGAACGGCCGCATCACAGGGAACCCCGCAGACCTTTCCGACTTCGAGCCCTCCTGTCTCGTGCGAACGCCTTCCGGAAACTTCTACGTGCCCTCGGGTCAGAATCTTACTCATCCACCAATGTTATCACGAAAGTACTCAATAATACCTTTAGAAATGGCGTAAAAACGTTTTCGTTTACAGGAGATATCCAAAAGAATCCGTCTATGGACTATAAATCAAACTCATCGTGCAGTAGTCCAGGCAAGCAAGAGAAGAGTACGTTAGAAAGAATGGAAAGAAGCGACCGTCATCCCGCCTTCGGGGTGCCCGTGCCGGTCCTCCCCGTGAGGAATAACTTGCGGGCTTCGCACTTTACACCCGCTGCTTCACGATTCCATTTCAGGAAGGGTCTCTCATCTAGATGTTCTTGGAAATGTACTGCTATTGTATTCATAGTGTTGTTCGTTTTACTCTTAGCAATTGCTTCTTATATGTCAGGTAAGCGATAGAATTTTTTAACTACTTCCTATGTAATTTACATTTCCTCTATTAATTCATTTATTACCTGTAAATTATGAGGGAGGTTAATATTTTTTTCTTTTTTCACAGCTTCCTATTTCGTCAACTGGTCGTACCAGAATTCTAAAGCATGTACAGTACTAGTTGGCGAGTCAACAGAGATCTTTCCGGCGTCTAAAGCGACGACGCTAGAATCCAATAACAAATCTCTGTCTAAGCCGCAACAGAGTTCTTCATCGGCCAGCTCAGGTAAAGAGAATCCTCTTGTGCGCCCTCGTAGAAGTGTAGATGGGCATGCTTCTTTGTCTTCTGTTTCTGCTACGGATTCTTCCACAACTGTAGATGTGCATGAGCTAATCACTACGCCTTCTTTAAGTTCTATTAGCGTAGAGCATGGCGTGCCAGTGCTCGCAAACGATACGACTGGTGCCTCTCAAGAACATCACAAGGAAGGTGCTAAAGCTTCGGGGTCTAGCAATGTTGGTTTGTCTTTTAACAATGGTGATCTAACAAATAATAACACTAAGCTTGATTCTTTGTATAACAGTAATTCTACTTTAAAACCGACGTTAAAATCGAAAGACAATTCAAGTTCAGATATGGAATCCAAAACTGTAATAGATAAAAATAACATAACAGTCGAACAACCACCAGAAGCTAAAATAATCGATAAAAGTAATAATATTAAAACTGATATCGCATATGACCCAGAGTCAATGCAAAGTGATTCATTTCCATCTTTATATTCGTACGGTGTACAAAAACTTCAATACCTAAAACTATTAACTCAACTAAATGCAATAGGAGAAGAATTACACATATTTTCAAATGACACTGCCGAAGGGGACGACAAACTAGAAAAGTTCCATTACGACAGTGAAACTAATCCTACAGTAAATATACCTACGACGATTATGCCAAAGATAAAAACAGAAGAGCCAATAACTACGAATGCACCCATAATCACAAAACCCATAATTGTTGAAACTGTTGCCCCCTTTACCACAAATGTAACCACCGCACAAACTGAGCATGTTGTGACCACACCAGGAATGCCTAATACTAATACTGTTTCAAACACAACTGTGACTGAACCAACTACCGTGCCTAATGAACCATCCACTGTTAATATTGCTGTCGATTCGAAAACCCCAGATGTGATATCTAATAAAAAACATGTTTTGATTAACCTGACTATTTCCGCTGATGATGCTGAAAATTCATCTTATAAACCTTTATACTCATTAGCAGTCACTGTTCCTACAATGGGTGATACAAACGAAATACCTACAGTAAAAATTACACCAATAGACTTAGAACCAACGATGCCGACGAATTTCAATAAGCCGGTTACTGTTCAAAGTACGGCCAAAACTAATAAGGATTCGAGCATAAACGCTGACTGGGGAGGTAGTTGTGAATGCTCATGTCCAGTATGTGAAGACAGCTCTAAAGATGATTTCTATGAAGATTCCGATTCAGAAAAAAGTACTACCATGCTTTTAGAAAATACAGATATTAGTACTATTCCAAGTCCAGTCTCCGGAGATAATGAGTTTTCAACAACAACTACAGATTCTACAGAAAGCCAAAGTTCCTATGTTACTATGGAAACAACTTCAGAATCAGATACAATTCAATCGTCTACTGTGACTGAAACGAGCTCCACAACAGATTTCGATGAAATTACTACAACTTTAAATGAACAAACGCAGTCTAGAGATGTTACAGATGATTTAACAACTGCGTCTGAGATAATATCTACGACTGAAGTCCCGAAGTGTGTATGTCCGAAAATTAAACCTCCACCCATCCTTATATTGGAAGGTGAGGTCATCAAAACTGAAACGATAACATACTAACGACCATCTAAATTCATTAAAATTGAAGTCACAAAAACTTTTAAACATAATTTTGTACGTAACAAACTAATTCGCATGATTATAAAGGGAAACGTGAATAGGGATGGGGTATTCATTAGTGCTTTAATTACAACATGCATGCGCTGTGTAGGCTTATTCTAAAAATGTAGACAACTTTTCTCTTGAGCATTTATTTCTTAATCATCATTTCCATCAATACTTTCGCATGAGTAATTTAATAAAGTTACTTAAATCTTAATAATTCAGTGCTTCTTTAATATTTCTAAATATTTTATAGGTGCGCGAACATTTCCAGCCCAGTCATTTCCCCCCGACGGGACGACATTCAAACAAATTACTTTAGGTGAAAAATTATCAAAACAAATCCCTCCATATAGTTATTGGAACATGCAGTTCTATCAATCGGAAGCTTCTTATGTTAAATTCGATTACCTGATTCCCCGCGGAGCTTCCATAGGAGTGTATGCAAGGAGGAACGCATTACCCACTCACACTCAATATCATTTCTTGGAAGTCTTAAGTGGATTCAAAGCGAGAACTACCCGTTCATCCCATGTAAGTGACAAATAAAAGTATCAAGGTTTCTTCAATGATGTGAAGTAATAAGAAACTTCGTTTCTTATTACAGAAATCAATATTGAGTGTTATTTTTTACAGCCATCAGTAAAGAAAGAAGTAACACATTACATGGAGCAAGGTCATTGGTTCCTATCGCTATACAACGATGACGGTGATCCACAAGAAATTTCCTTTATTGCCGCAGTTGCCGAAGATATGACTCATAACTGTCCTAATGGATGTTCGGGTAAAGGGGAGTGTCTTATGGGTCATTGTCAATGTCAACCTGGCTTTGGAGGGGATGATTGTAACGAAAGTAAGTCAACTAAAGAAGTTTATTTTAATCTAAATCATTTGTATGGAAATATAAATGTGATATTATTCCAGGTGTTTGTCCAGTACTATGCAGTCAACGAGGCGAATATATTAATGGGGAATGTCAATGCAATCCTGGCTGGAAGGGTAAAGAGTGTTCCCTGCGACACGATGAATGCGAAGTACCCGACTGTAATGGTCATGGCCATTGCGTGAATGGCAAATGCTCCTGTGTCCGCGGATACAAAGGCAAATTTTGTGAAGATGTCGATTGTCCACACCCCACATGTTCCAGTCACGGATTTTGTATCGACGGCGCTTGTGTGTGCAAGAAAGGATGGAAGGGAATGGATTGTGCGACAATGGACAAGGATGCTCTGCAGTGTCTGCCGGATTGTTCTGGCCACGGAACATTTGATGTGGACACTCAGACCTGCACTTGTCATGCACGGTGGTCTGGGGATGATTGCTCTAAAGGTAAGATAAGAATTAAGGGTAATGCTCAGTGTAGAACTTAAAATGATTGAAATACAGTGTACTAACTATGCCACTTTTAATGTTACAGAGGTGTGCGACCTAGACTGCGGGCCTCATGGACGATGCGTTGGAGAGTCTTGTATCTGCGACCAAGGATGGACCGGCGAGTACTGCACCTCGAAACTGTGTGACTCTCGATGCAGCGATCACGGTCAATGCAAGAATGGAACTTGTCTTTGTGTATCTGGTTGGAATGGTAGGCACTGTACATTGGAAGGCTGCCCCCGCGGTTGCGCTGGCCACGGTCAATGCAGGGTCGCCAACGACGGTCACTGGGAATGCAAATGCTTCGACGGTTGGGATGGACCAGACTGCACGACGCTTAAAGAACAAGTGTGTGATGACTCGAAGGACAATGATAAAGGTAAAATTTTCTGAATTCGTTTTGGGAAAAATCTTGAACGGAAAACATTAAACCATAATCGTAAAGAATTCCAGTTGGAGTTGAGTAATATTTTAACTTCAACATATTGCATGTCTCAGTTTCAGAATTAAATCATCTATAAACCATGTGTTTTTATTTATTTTCTGTGCAGACGGTCTAATAGATTGCGAAGATCCTGAATGCTGCCAAAGTACTGCCTGCAAAGGCAGCCAGCTCTGTGTATCCTCGCCCAAGCCCACAGACATCTTACTGAGGAAGCAACCGCCGGCCATCACAGCTTCCTTCTTTGAAAGAATGAAGTTCCTCATCGATGAAGGTAGCCTCCAAAACTACGCTAAACAGGAGACCTTCAACGAAAGGTGAGATTAGATGTTCGATGTTATCTGTGATATTAATTGGCTAAAGAAGAATCATTTGACATCTCGATATTAACAATTTTACACTACTAACGACACAATGCCAAACGATTCTTCATTCAGGTGCTTAAATACAAATGTGAAAAGAAATATCTATTATAATACGCAATGTTGTGCCCCAGTCAATCCTAATGTTTTATTTATTGATAATGTATCACCGTTTCGTTTCTTTTCCTTACACATTGTAACAAAGACAACTAATTTTATGTTTATCGAAGTTTAATGTAAAATTTAACGTTTTCTTCGAAGGTTACTAAATTGGCACTTGCATGAACAAGGATTTGTCTATCAGAAACTAAGCTAAGCACATCGCTGCTACTAACGTATTTGTAATTTCCTTCTTCCTGATTAACAATGTATCTAATGGTACTCATTCTTTGTCATTTCTCGTCTTTCTGCTGCGCAGTATGTTTTGGAACCACTTCAACACGAGGTAAGATCTAGTGAGAAATAGGTAGGATTGTGTGTGTTCTATAATATTATAAAATCACCTATAATACTAACACGTACTTCGTACGATCCACTCTGATTGCCATCTACTCGTAATTTATTTGTTTTGTGTGTGCATGATTTGTTTATATGTATACCTAAAATCGTGTCCTGTGAGTTTTGTGTTATGCTTTTTATTTAATAATGTTTAATATTTATAATATTTCCACTATAACACTAATAGTATGTAGGTTGAATAGGTTAATTTGAGTAATTACATTGCTAGATACTTAATTTAAATCACCTTATTGAGAATAAATTAAAATTAATACATATCTATAATTCAAAGCAGTAGTAAATTTTTAGTAAACATAAAAATTGAAATTTGATAGAATCCTGTCACCTTTAATAGTTGACTTAAAATTATTTTTTAACTTGTATAGAAATTCCTTAAAGTCCTTAAGTAATATTTAGTTAACAGAAATCCCATTTACATCATATTACTTTAAATTTGAGCACATATTTACTACCATACATTATCCAAGAGTAATATCTCGAATTACTACATTAAATTAATAATTTTCCAGTCGTTCAGCTGTGATCAGAGGTAGAGTAGTGACGTCACTGGGCTCTGGACTGGTCGGCGTTAGAGTGTCGACATCTACACCTTTAGAAGGGTTCACATTGACCAGAGAAGACGGTTGGTTTGATCTGTTGGTAAACGGAGGTGGCGCAGTGACGTTGCATTTCGGACGAGCGCCTTTCAAGAGATCAACTCAAGTTGTGTTCGTGCCCTGGAACGAGGTTAGTACGATACTATTTCTTAAAATTTTATGCAGGGAATCGTCTACGGACTATGCCTTCCACATCTACTTGATTCTCGCATCCAAATACTGGTGGTGGCAAGTTCATCTATTTTTCTGAAAGTAAAAAATAGTTAATGAAATCAAAAATTTTAATTAAAACTTTTTTTCTTTGCTTTTAGATTGTTTAGATTAAAAGTTGAGTTCATTTTTAATATTCAATGATATGAAAGAATAAAATTGCATAATAGCTATTAATATTTATTTCCTCAGTCCGTCATTTTCATTAGGGATTACTGTAAGCTTAAAGAATATAAAATTAATAAAGCACTTGAACAGTTGCTTATCCAATCTCCAAAGACCGGTGACGTTAATAACTGCGCCAACTTTACCGGAGTTCCTATGAAGCAATTTAATATTTTTTTTCCGCTGCCAAAACATGCGAGGCGGCTATCAAAGAGGCATTAGAATTTTTCAACTCTTAATTTAACTTGAAAGTTTATAAAGTTGTCGCGAGGTTTCGTAAGTTGGTTCCACAAAAACGTAATGACTAAACTACTGACCTGTCCACAACTTTGTCTTGTTCCCACTAATTTAAATATCTTTACGTTAAAAAAGACAAACAGGGATGTTATTCAATGTGTCAATAAAAGGTTCTTTCCGTGTCCAATTGGTAATTTCTAATCGAGGGCTTTTATGGAATGTAAGTGTAGTGTAATATGACATGATATCTTCCAGGTGGTGATAATAGACGAGGTGGCAATGACGACATCGGACGAGAAGGGCGGAGCAGGTCCACCGCAGGCCTGCCTGGCGCACGATTACGACGCCATGAAGCCAGTAGTGCTGGCCACCTGGAAACACGGCTTCCAAGGCGCCTGCCCCGATAAGAGCGCCATACTCGCTGAATCACAGGTTAGGTTCCTTATAAGCCATGGCAAAATAGGTTAAAAACAAATCATTTGACTTGACATTAACAAAAATTTTTGCTGTTTCTCTTTCATCATCATGTTTTTTAACTAAAGTGTTTTAATTACAGGTCGTACAAGAAAGCCTCCAGATACCTGGCACTGGCTTAAACCTCGTCTACCACAGCTCAAGAGCCGCTGGTTACCTATCCACCATACAATTACAACTGACGCCAGAGAAAGTCCCACCTACATTAGCGTTGATCCATTTGAGAATTACTATTGAAGGAATACTATTCGAAAAGACGTTCGAAGCGGATCCCGTGATCAAGTTTACTTATCCTTGGAACAGACTGAACGTATATAGGCAGCGAGTGTATGGGGTCACCACGGCACTGGTCAAAGTAGGCTACCAGTACAGCGACTGCAAGGATATCATCTGGAACGTGCAGACCACCAAGCTGAGCGGCCACGATATGAGTATCTCAGATGTCGGTGGATGGAACTTGGATATACATCACAGATACAACTTCCATGAAGGTAAACACTGTTCACAATTGATCACTTTTATGTTTAAACATAAAACAAATTAATTCCTATCTAATTTGTTAAGGTAACAAGCGCGTACACAATTCTCATTGTAATTTTCCAGGTATACTGCAGAAGGGCGATGGCGCGAACATCTACTTGAAGCAACGCCCACGCGTGATCATCACAACGCTGGGTGACGGGCGACAGCGCGCACTCGAGTGCGCGGCGTGCGGCGGACCCGCCTCCCGTCAGCGCCTCCTGGCGCCCGTCGCACTCGCTGCCGCGCCTGATGGAGCCCTCTACGTTGGCGACTTCAACCTCGTTCGCAAGATCGACACCGACGGCACCGTCAGGACTATCGTCAAGCTCAAGTATGTTACCCTCTTACCTCAACTTGATTTGTGAGTTATGATACTTTCCTTAATAATTTAATTAACTTAACTAAATGTTTTTTTTTGTTTTCTTCCAGTGCTACCCGAGTTTCCTACCGCTATCACATGGCGCTGTCGCCTTTGGACGGCACACTCTACATCTCCGATCCCGAGTCCCATCAGATCATCAAGGTGCGCGACACCAGTGACTACAGTGACCCCCAACATAACTGGGAGACTGTAGTGGGGTCCGGCGAGCGCTGCCTTCCTGGAGACGAGGCTCATTGTGGCGACGGCGCCCTTGCCAGGGACGCTAAGCTGGCCTACCCCAAGGGAGTCGCCGTTTCCATTGACAACGTGTTGTACTTTGCCGACGGTACCAATATCCGTATGGTCGACAGAGACGGCATCATTACAACGGTTATCGGAAACCACATGCACAGAGCACACTGGAAGCCGATACCCTGCGAAGGAACATTAAGTGTCGAGGAAGTTCACCTCCGCTGGCCCACGGAGCTCGCTATCAACCCACTCGACAACAGCCTCCACATTATAGACGACCACATGATTCTCCAAATGGCTCCCGACGGTCGGGTCAAAGTTATAGCTGGAAGACCTCTTCATTGTCCCTCGCCCCTGACTGGGTACGATATGGAGCTAGCCACGTATGCTACCCTTGTTATGCCACAAAGCATAGCATTTGGTGCAGCCGGTGATTTGTACGTGGCAGAGAGTGATTCCCAGAGAATAAATCGCGTTCGCCTTATCACTACCGATGGCAAGATTGCCCTATACGCTGGGGCCGAGTCGAAATGCAACTGCCTTGAGCGGGGATGTGACTGTTTCGAAGCGGACCATTTCCTTGCTTCCAATTCCAAATTCAATACGATCTCAGCAGTTATCGTTAGCCCGGATGGCATAGTTCACATCGCAGATCAAGCAAATTACAGAATTCGTTCAGTCATGGCGAGCATACCGGACGCGAGTGGTGCAAGAGAGTACGAAATTTACTCCCCTGATACGCAAGAAATGTACATTTTCAATCGATTCGGTCAACACGTTATGACCAAAAATATATTGACCGGGGAAAACAACTATGTATTCACGTACACGGTCAACACGAGCAACGGGAAACTCAGCACCGTCACAGACGCAGCCGGCAATAAAGTGTTCCTTTTACGTGATTACTCCAGCCTTGTAAACTCAATAGAAAATACGAAGGGACAGAAATGTCGGCTCAAAATGTCCAGAATGAAGATGTTGCAGGAGTTGCGCACGCCTGACAACTTTAACATGACTTTCGACTACCACGGGACGAGTGGACTGCTAAAGGCCAAATACGACAGCACCGGGAGAAGCTACATATACAAGTATGACGAATTCGGAAGACTGACCTCGGCAGTCACTCCTACTGGCAGAATTATAAACCTGACGTTCGATCTCAGTGTTAAAGGTGCCACTGTTCATGTCAGCGAAAATAATAGAAAACCCATGTCAATTCTCATAAAGGGTTCGTCTGTAAATACTAAACTCGGGGAGGCCGAAAAGAGGACCATTATATCAACAGATGGAAGTATTTCTTCTAGCCTACCTTGGGGACACATAATTTCTACAGATACTGTGCCGTATACTATTCTGTCAGAAATCGACCCAATTCTGGGCGAGAGCTATCCGGTTCCAGCTAAGCAAAGAACCGAAGTCGGTGGAGACTTAGCAAATCGGTTTGAATGGCGCTACTTTTTAAGAAGACTGCAATCCAACAAAGGAAAGGGTAACAAAGCTGTTGCTCAGATAGGTCGAAAGTTACGCGTCAACGGCGAAAACCTCCTTACACTCGAATACGATAGAGATAGTTCGACGGTTGCTGTATTCATGGATGACAAAGTAGAACTTCTGAATGTCACATACGATAGAACAGCACGTCCCGTCAAATGGGGTCCTAGGAGTGGAATCTTCGCTGAGGTAGAACTCGAATACGATAGGTTCAACAGACTCACCAGCTGGCGCTGGGGTGACCTCAATGAGACATACGGATACGACCGAGCCGGCAGGTTGCATGAGATACGATATGGGGACAGTTCATCGTTAGCATACTCGTTCCGAGACATGTTTACCAGCCTACCGCTAAAGGTGACAACCCCGCGAGGCAGTGATTACCTCTTAGATTACGATGACTCTGGGGCTCTGCAGAATTTAACAACACCGAGAGGTCACATTCACACATTTGCATTGATGACATCTCTGGGATACTTTAAATACCAGTACTTCTCACCAATGAATCGTCATCCATATGAAATCCTGTACAACGATGATGGTCACATCTTAGCTAAGATCTTCCCGCACCAGTCCGGTAAGATCCTGTACGTATACGACAGCACCGGCAAACTTGAAACGATCCTAGCCGGGGCTTCTGCTATCCGATATGTATACCACGAAAATACTCACCTCGTTAAGAACGTCGAGATCACCGATCCCGATTATGAACTCAAACAGGACTATAAATATCATGCCGGCATACTTAAGGACGAGAAGATGAAATTCAACTCAAAGAGCGGCTTGAACAACGCACACTTCAAATATCAATACGACGGAAACGCGAGACTTTCAATGATCGACGCTAATATCAACAGCAAGGAAATGCCGCAGCTAAAACTTAAGTACAGCCAAAACCTTGGCATGCTGGAGGCCGTCAGCGATCTCAGGATATACAGGAACACATTCAACCGCTCCGTCATGCAGGACACCAGCAAACAGTATTTCACCATCACGGACTACGACGACCACGGCAGAATCAAAACGGTCCTAATGAATATCAAATCTTTCGACGTCTTCCGTTTAGAATTGGAATATGACGTAAGAAATCGTATCAAAACGAAGAAGTTGATGATCGGCGACACATCATCGAACGAACGAATCACATACAACTACGACGGTCACCTGATGGAGGTGGTGGGCTCCGAAGACGACTGGAAGTACGTGTATGATGAGAACGGCAATGTCATCGGTGTCATCGAGCGCGGTGACAAGCGCTACCTTGGCTACGACATCGGCGACAGAGTAGTACAGTACGGCGACCTCGAGTTCAGCAGCTACGACGGCCGCGGCTTCGTCATCAGGCGCGGCGAGCAGAAGTACAGGTATAATTCACGAGGTCAGTTTGTGCATGCCTTCGAAAGGGACAAGTTCCAGATGTGGTACTACTACGATGACAGGAATAGACTTGTGGCCTGGAAGGACGACAAGAATAATATCACTCAGTTCTTCTACACGAATCCGCAAACACCCAATTTGATCACGCACATGCACTATCCTAAAGCCGAGAAGACCGTAAGATTCCTCTACGATCAGAGAGATTTCCTCACCTGCATTGAAACCGAGGATCAGAGGTTCTACGTAGCTACTGATCACAATGGATCGCCCCTTGTCGTATTCGACGTAAACGGTGATATAGTAAAAGAGCTTAAACGTAGTCCTTTCGGTAAAATCGTAAAGGATACCAATCCCGGCTTCTACGTGCCTGTTGATTTTCATGGTGGTATCCTCGATTACAACACGAATTTAGTGTATTTGGAGAATCGATTGTACGACCCAGTAGTTGGGCAGTGGATGACGCCGAGCTGGGAACATCTCGCGACCAAATTGAGCTTGCCTACGGATATATTTATTTATCGATTCAAGAACAACGATCCAATAAATAAGAACCAGAACGTGCCGTACATGACGAACTTGGGCAGCTGGCTGCAACTGTTCGGGTACGACATGAGGAAGATGATGGGAGCTAAGTACATCACCGACATGGTATTTCAGCCGATGACGTCAGTAACGGCACCGCAACTGGCGCCCGACTTCGGCGTTATGTCTGGACTTCAGTGCATTATTGAAAAAGTATGTGTTAATATTGATAATCGCTTTTCTTATACATACATATACTGTGTTCCGTTGTTATGTTTATATTTTGTATTCCAGGTGAACGACAAGCTATCAGACATAGACTTCGTGCCGACTCCTCTTCTAAAAATGGAGCCAATAACACGGAATCTTCTGCCGCGTGTGTCGTACAAGCGAGGCGTTTTCGGCGAGGGCGTGCTGATATCACGCGTGGACGGCAAGGCGTTCATCAGCGTGGCGGACGGCGCCAACAGTGTCGTTGAGGACGTCATTACCACCGTCTTCAACAACTCTTACTTCCTCGACGTCCACTTCAGCATCCACGACCAAGACGTGTTCTACTTCGTTAAAGACAACTCGCTCAAGATAAGAGACGATATGGAGGAGCTGCGGAGACTCTCCGGAAAGTTTAATGTATCGCAAGATGAAACCAACGACCAAGGATCAGAGGTTTGTAACATTTACATAGATTTTTTTTATTCAACGAATGTTCTTTCTTTGGAAGTTAACATATGATGTCATTATTTCCAGGTTCGAGTCCACGCGGTCGGCAAAGGTTCAGCGCAGGCGGTTATAGTCCTACGTTATGGTGTGGATCCCGCTCAGGAGAGGATCAAGTTACTAAAGCACGCACACAAGCGCGCCGCCGCGCGCGCCTGGGAGCGCGAGAAAGCGTTGGTGGCCGCCGGCTGGGAGGGCAGAGGCTCCTGGACCGAGGAGGAGAAGGAGGAACTCATCTCACACGGCATCGTGGACGGTTGGGCTGCAAAAGACGTCCACTCCGTATCCAAGTTCCCGCAGCTAGCCGACGATCCCGCCAACATCGTGTTTGTCCGCGACAGTAGACGGAAAAAGAGAAAGAGTGGCCGCGCGCGTCATCGCTCGTGACTTCCCTTTACGTGCCATAATACATGTTGAGTTCCACTTCGCGTCCCATAAAACTTCACAGCGGACGTTCGGAAACTTATAATTTTTTAGTTGTCATCGTCAGGGCTGAAGTGTTTTCGTCTCGGTCTCGAAGTGAGTTTTTCTATAGAAAGTGAGTTTTTGTGATTATCGTGTAGATGTATTTTTGGACAGTTTTTCGTACGTGAAATCGATATATTCGGATAGTCCTGGAAGTGGAAAACTTATGCTTTGTGAGTTATTCGTTAAGTAGAAATTAGGAACTGAACCTGAAGTTTTTTCGCTTTACGTACTTAGGCTATGAACTTTATTTATATATTTTTTCCTGTCTTGGAAATAATTTCAAGGAATCTCACTAAATAACTCACAGGGTAACGAGTCATACACAAAACTAAAATAATTGTAACTGAGCATAATAATGAAACCAAAACACTCAAATGCGATCACAATTTATTAATAATGTTTTTGATATGGTTTTACCAATTTCTATATAATTTTAATCCTATACCCACTAACGCTTAAAATTTGTTTGCAAATCATGTATCCTAGCCAAATATTTAGTTTTATCCATAATAATAAGTATTTGTAAATAGCATTTAATTCTTGTAATTATTCATTTAGTGAAATTAAACCTAAGTCCTTTATTACTTCGCAATACTGTAACTATATGAGCAATAATTTTGTACTTTAACATAAATGCTTGTCTTCGAAATGACCCTTGTATAATTGATATACTTTTTAACTAAAATAGATACATGTTACTGTTAAAGAAAAACCTCTTATATAGTATATAATGTAACCTTGTTACTACAGAAGGCATTTCGCAAGTCAATCAATTAGAAATCAAACATATTCGCTTATTGTATGAGCTTGTTATTTAAACATAATATACAAAAATGTTACAGTGTAAATTACATACATTTGCAATATCTGAGGGCCTATTACTTATTAATGAATGATTATTTTATATTTGAATTATTTATTTACTATTTAATAAGCTTGATATATTTATTAAAACTTCTCATTGTAGTAGGTACCTC
>DVQH01001230.1:0-13904 GCA_018231625.1 Papilio phestus | reverse complement strand
TCGTGGGGCACTTTTTATTTCCACGATATCGTGGAAATAAATTTCTAAGAGTGAAGGTTTCTTATTGATAGTTTAAATAATAATATAAAGTTCAATTCAATGTAAATGTCAAAATAGCCATTTGTTTTAACCTTTTTGAAAAATTTTTGCAAAAACCGCTTTACCGTAGCCTTCAAAAAGTTAAAAAGCGGAAATTAGTTTAATAATATTGATTTTTAAAACAAACTAGTAAAAGTTCTTAGCAGTTTATTAATACTAAAAACTCAATTTGACTAGGTTGACAGTATAAATGCATCTATAATCGAATGAAAACATTATTTATTCACTCATTTTATAGAATTTAACCTATTTTAGTTGATGTGAAGAAAGCAACAACAAAAAAAATGAAAACGTAAATCCGATTTAGAAATAAGTCAATGTTTGTCAATCAACAAACGGGAAACAGGGTTGCTTTTTTATTTTTCTTGCTCGTTCATCCATTTACCTCATCACACAATGCATTTAATTAACTTTCTATTAAAATTTTATGAACTGCTTTTATTTTAAAAGTTTGGTGCATTAACTTTCGTTTTATATTTTAAAAATAAAATTTTGTATTTTTACTTTAAAAATAATATGAATATGCTCTGTAAAGATATTTCAAAAATTATTATTATTATTATATACATAATGAAGATATTTTTGTGATAAAAATTAGTATTAAAAATTTATCCGTGGTAGAAAGTAATATCTTAATGAAAATGGTATTTTATTCAATACTTCTAGTTAGTATCAGATTTCTCAATATCAATCATTTAAATCAATGTAGTCTAATATTTCTGATTTAGATTTTAATGTAAGGTTTACTGAATGCAATCCTTGCTAAATTCATAAGTAATTATTAAATAAATTTTGGAATACAGTGGGCTATAAAACTGATTTAAATTTTATTTTTTAGAATTAAAAAATTAACTATATTTAGATAGGCTTCGCAGGAACTATCTTTGATTGTATTTTTAGTATCTGTATGCCTATGTAAATACGTAAAGTTGGCTTTTCCTGCAATGCCCAATTTAGATACATATATATTTTATTGGTGTACTTTTTTCCTTAAGAAGCAAAAAGAGTGAATGGAAGAGTAATATTTAAAATGAATTGCTTCAACAGACACATCATTCATCTAATCATTTCTGAACAGCCAATCATTTTAATTTTTTATTTTCGTATTTTACCATTTTCGCCTATTGTTTTTAATGATAAAACCAAAAAATATCTATAAAATTATAAGTTGTTGTAGTTAGCAACAATACTCTAAATTGGGTATAAAGTCACCACTCCTAGCGTTTTATAAGATCACCTTCTACTGCAGATGGTTACATTGAATCCGGTCCTGATCGCAACATGGTGGTAGAGGTGGAATACCTCTTAGCCTCTAGTTCTACATCCATTGGTCACTAAACATCGTTAGCAGCAACATTAGCCAAGAAGCAGTAATTTGGAACCATTAACTTGCGTTCACTAAAAAGATGAGAAGGAAAGATTAACAATTAAGATATCTTAATATTAATGTATTTCAAAAGTTATTTAAGTTACTACAGTAAACCCTCAAACTCAGGAGATTTAACAACAATGCCTGTAACAGTCACTGTATATAATGAAACAGCAAGTGGTCTTGCCTTTGTGTTTGCTTGGGTTGCTGAATTTAAAACTTTCACTGTACTTTAACGACAATGAACACTGACTTTTCCTGAGTTTAAGGGCAGACTGTAATTACAGTTTGCCTTCAAACTTACGCGTTGTAGCAAAGGCAAAGTAAAAGGCATTATTCGAATTCGCTTACTGCCTTCTATTTTGTCTTTTCAACAACGCGTAAGTTTGAGGGTTTACTGTATAGTTTTAATCACTAGCAAAGCCCTAGGCTGTTTGCAATTTGAGACTTAATTAATTAAAAATATAAATAATAGGGAATTTTGTCCTGAATAAACAATGAAATTAATTGAGATTCTGTTCATCAATATGTATCGAATCATATTTCATCTCAGACAATGCTCGCATCTATTCACATATGTCGTTTATTGACACTCCGCAAACGTGTGTGCACAATGTGTGCAATGCACTGTGCATACCTATCTCAAATAATATATTTGACAAAATATGTGACACCTGATGCGACTGAACATGTGGCTTATTCAGTACTTGGATAAATATTCAAATGTTTTATCTTTGGTGATTGTTTCACTAAGCCACAATTTTTTGGCAGTCATCGCTCTTTACATTTCCATATCACTTTTGCTAGTCAATCAGTGATAAAACTAGTATGCACTTTTGAAGCTGAAAATGTGCATTCCACGTGATTGCAACCCAACAGCTACACATGTTGATTATGTAGCACAAGAGATTGCGACTTCTCGTCCTTGGTGAACCGAACACTGGCAGTACTGAATTCCCTACCGGGAAAGCTGATAGGTTCAATGACTACCTTCTTTGGATCAACCAACGAATTAGTGTATTGTTCTTGAAAGCACATCGTTGTGCTGCGATTTATTTCGCACAAAATCGGATCACTGTTTTGTGACGTAAACGCATTTTTTGTTTAATGCGTACAAATTAATCAATTTGATCTCAGTTAACATTTACACAGTTCTCGATTTGAAGTGATGTGTGTTTGACATGTTTGTAATTCTGTGATTTGCTAATGATTGACGCACTCCTCTCAGGCGCATCAACGAGGATGTAAACAAACCCGGTTGGATGCCCGCCACCTATGTGGAAGGATGGAGTGAGCATGACTCAGTTCAAAGCATTCCTTACCGTCGTTTAGGAAACACGGACATGTTTGTCTCAGTGGTCAGTCTTGGTAAGTCATGGGTATCCAAACCAGAACTACATTTTTACTGTATTTTCGCAACCAATAAATAGTAGACAAATGTTCTATCAAAAACAATGATGTAGGTCTCAAGATATTTAGGTTAAATAATATAATAATTAAGCGTAGACTGGGCAGAGTGGTTCATCAATACTTGGGTATTATTCCAAATATACTATAATATATTTAGATAATTAAATAATTTAAATTAATCAGTTTTATTGGTTTATTGTACAAACATACAAGTAGTCAACTTACGTGATTTATAAATTAGAAGATCAAAATAGAGAGATGAATTAGATAAATAAAAATCTAGTATTGAAATATTGTTTCAAAAAAATAAAAAATTGTGATTTTAGGAGGAGCACATGTTGGTCGTGGCGTGAGCATACAAAAAAATGGTGGTTTGCTTGGTGCTGCTCGTTCAGTGGGTGCTATTCGTGAAGCCATTCGTCTGGGCATTAATCTCGTGGACACTTCACCCTACTACGGAATGGGCATTTCCGAGATAGTTCTCGGCGAGGTACACTGGTGTCATACAATCAGTTAGCTGAAACGCTTCCCGCTTTTAAGAACTTTTATAGCTTTTACAAACAACACCATGGTTTGAGTCACTGTCAGTGACACACTGACTCACTAATTTTGTTGTTAATTAAGGGAAATCAATTCATATGGGAACAGACTACCCTACAGACTATAGACTATAGCAACAGACTATTGCTAGCTAAATATTTATTAAGTAGTGACATCATAAAAGGAAGTATTTTTTTATAAATTTGCTGTATCGACTAGAACTATATTAATGATGCTATTTTGGTACGCCTGAAAGGCTCTGAAAGGTGTGCCGCGCCAAGCCTATTATTTGGCTACCAAGACTGGCCGTCGGTCGGATTGCACTTTTGATTTTACTGCAGCCGCCATCGAGCACTCGGTGACCGAGAGTTTACGCAAACTTGGTGTTACCTACATCGATTTGATTCAGGTTGGTTTGCTTTGCCACAGATCATTAACACATGTAATATAAACTTTTTAGTTCACCGTCACGTCTAAAACACATTAAATTGAGTTCTATCATATTTTTGATATATTTAATTTGAATATAGTTGACAAGTTTTTTCTCGTGAAAAGGAGGTTTTGTAATGTGTTTACGAACTTTGTCATTTATTTCTCTTTTCAGATGTGGCAGGTATTAATATTTCTAAGTATTGTTTTTATTTTTATGTGTAGATTCATGATGTCGAGTTTGGTGACCTCGAGGTTATACTTCACCAAGCGTTGCCCACATTGCAACGTTTTCGTGAATCTGGCAAAGTTCGCTACATTGGCATCACTGGATACCCCCTTTCGGTGCTAAGGTTAGTGCACTTTCAATCTAGCTGTTTTAATTTGAGAGACTTTGAGTACTTGTGAACGGAAATTAGTCTCATCACTCAAGTGGAAGTTATTGCCCGAATCTGGTCTCTCAAACTTTTACATTTGACTTTCGTTTCACTCTAGCATGCATTAAATTCACATAAACACTAAGACCGTGTAAATTAACGATTTAAAGCTGCCATAAAAAACTTTTTGCACTTGATAAATAATTAATTAAATGACAAATCGCCGTGAGTTTGTTAATTCCCTTAATCTCCTAGGAATATCGTGGAGCGAAGTGAGGTGCATATTGACTGTATACTCACTTATTGTCGATATTCGCTTTGGGATGACGAGTTGCTTCACTACTTGCCTTTCTTCAAGGTAATTTGCGCATATACAATCTGTTTCAAGAATGAAGCAGCTCATATTTGTAGTTCAATTTGTCGAATGTTTCCCAATCAGGATTCTTAATCAACTTTCTGTGTTTTGGTTGTTGGTTTTCTTGTAGGAAAGACAAATAGGCGTGATCAATGCTGCCTTATTAGGGATGGGCATCTTTGCAGAACAAGTGCCACACTGGCACCCGGCACCGCTTGAGATACGGGACACATGCCGAAAAGCACGACAGCTGTGTGAGGTAAGAACCAAACTTTCCATCTATTAATCCAATTATTGTATTCGTGTGAACAATGAACTAAAGCAATACTCATTTCTAAAGAATTGAAATCGAAATTTTTATTACTATTCATTCTAATTGAAATGTCATTACTAACATCAATTAGATGATTTTCTAATTGTGAGCTTGATTCTCACCTGACAGGAACTTGGCGTACACATCTCCCAGATTGCCTTTCGACATGCACTGGCCGAAACTCGCATTGACACCCATCTAGTTGGCATGGAAACGTAAGCAAGAGAAAGAAGAACACGGAAGGACTCCAAATGCTCTATTGCTGCTACTTGCTATCACTTTACACAGCAATAGTGGTTTGATTGCAAATCCGATTTGACAATTCATGCTTAAAGAAAGAAAGAGAGAGAGAGAGATCCAGGAGCTTGTTAGTCGCAGCTTTGCTTTCATGGCTTTCTGATTTTTCTTAAGACGACTTAGAACAATTTTATTTAGTTTTTTATCCGGACCACAGGTTAGGTAATTATTTTATACTCACATTCTAATGACCTGAATTTTTATTTACTATTATTTTAGCATTACTTACTTAGATTATTGATATTAGATATTGAAAGAAAATACAGAATAGACAATGTTACAACGATCATAGTGAGAATTTCGTAAGAAGTTATCTGATAACCTTTATTGCAGAGTGGAGATGGTTCGCCAAAACATAGCCACGGTTAACGCCGAGGCCAGTCAGCAGGAGCACGACACTTTCCAACAGATTCTTGAAACTTTTAGCAAGCTTACAGTGCATCATTGGGAGAACATTGAAATTGAACGTTACCTTAAAGATCCTGAAGAGTTTCGTCGATTCCTCATCGGCGAAAAGTGATGACCCAAATAGGAAGACTTGTTTGAGTGCATCGTTGATTAATGATGTTAATGCATTTTAATGTTTTAAATAAAATGTGGTACTTATTAAAATTTTCTAAGAATTCAAACTATCTTTTGCTTAATATTTTAATATCAGTAAAAAGCCGGTATGTGGAAAAGATGTTGCAGAAATGTTTTGAGCTTATTTGTTTAAATCTACAAATATATTTTAAAATAGTATAAATTAGAGTTAAAAGAAAATCTTGTTATCATTCGGAAATTGTTTTTGTCAGTGGTATGTGAACAAATTGACTAGTTTTTCAGACAAAATTTAAAATGTAAACTGGACAGCTGCTTTGCATTTACATTGATTCGCAATCAAAATGGCAATATTTTTACTATAGTTTTATAAAGTTATCTGATTATATTGTTAAGCAAGGCTCGCTTTAGCTAATTTTTAATGAGACTGGTCAAATCATCTGCTACTTGAGTCCCTCTATTGGCAACCGGTCTTGCGCAGGCAATACTTTTTTATGTTACCATTTCTATGTTGATTCAAGGTCAGTGTGCGTTGTTGTTGAACCAAAGTGGAAGGCCGAAACAGTTTTAAGCTCGACAAGCTAAAGCTAGCACAAAGCAGAACCACTATTATATACAGTACAGCGACTTTTACATGCATGAGAGTTGAATCGCGTGAGTATGAGAGTTTACTAGTTGACTGTATTAATCTGACCAGCAAAGGCCAGCTTGATTCTGGATTCACTAATGGAGTTTTTGCGTAACACCTCTTTGGCGGCACTTCTCCGCGAGGGTGGCTTACCAGCGTGGCTATTTCATTACACATCCCTCTTTTCCAATCCTAGTCTTAATTTTTGTGACATTCGTATTTTCCTAGTAAGAGTCTTATCTGAGTGAGCAGCGAAATCGACAGTGTGCAAAGAGGCAATATATTGGCATGTATGCATTTGTGTAATCACAATTCCTTCGAAGAAATGTTTCTCGAGAGATTAGCTCCCGGGGTGTTGATTGAGGTGTTCACGGTGCAACGAACATCGGTGCCATCCAATCCACTTTGGCCCACGTCTTTTTTTCACTAAGTCTGGCTCAATCGATTGAGCAATCATACATTGCTTTCATCACTTTTCTTTCTTTTTACTTGCTTGTCAATTTAACTCTTACATTTTGTTTTTAATTCAATAGTTTACAATTTTTTCTTGATGCTTATAAAAAAGAATCGTGTTCTTTTGTTTCCCTCAGACCATTTAGTAATTTTAATTTGAATTAATTGGTGAAGTTTGGTTTTATTAAATTAAAATGTTTTTGTAAATAAGTGTCACTCTTATTGCAAATAGTCACACTTGAGAGAGAAAAAGAATGCATAATGATTACATGATACGTGTGATACAATTACTATGTAATTATTAACTATTTTTGAGTAGTCATTAAAACTAACATTTACGAGAGTTTCGTACGGATTCTCACACAAAACTTAAAGCATTCGAACAAAAAAGCACAGTCATACTTATTCTTAGATTTACTCCTCCACTTCTCTCTCTCTCTCTTTCTCTCTCAAAATTAGTTCAGCATTAAAAAAGCAGAAAAATAATAAAATGTTTTACTGTTAACCCTTTCGACCCCAATGAGTATCAGTAAAAGATAAGCCTTATATCACTAATTGAATGAGCAGGACACATACGTCCCGATAGCGCAGTAGGGAGCGAAAGAGTTAATGTTTGTACTTATTTCATCACGACTATCAAATTTCTGATGTATTAGCATATAAATTTATTTAACACTCCGCTGGAAAGTAGTTTTTATGCAACCTGGAGAAATATGAGAAACACGCTTTTGCGCATGCTCCAGTTTGTGAGAGGGGAGAGCGCGAAAGCACTAAAATGTGTCCAAGCAAACCTGAGATGGTTTCGCAAACTTTTTATATCATAAAAACCAAAATTTTTAAATTATAAATTTATTTGTTAAATTGTTATTGATAATTTTTATATTACAGTAACCACATACTTTTTTTTAAAAAATGCTCAAAACAATTTTTGATATATTTACTAGAAATTTTATAACAATGAGTGAGTTTCATGCACTTAGGCCAACATATGTACTTTCAATTGAATTCAATCCTTAGTTTCAATTATAATATTAAATTTTTACAAACTGATTGGTATTTTTTTACACAAGATGGACATTAGTTATTGTTCACACAACTATAGTTCTATGGTGCTAAAGCAAACGTATTTTAATAAGCACCGCTCAACAAGGCTCATTACGTGCTTTTTAGTATACTAATTGAAACATTACGAGAACATCTAATAAACGATTAATATAATTAACGTGCTCTCAAATAGGTACTCTCAAATGTTTCAAATGTTCTCAAATGAACACGCTATGAGTATTGTCTGGTAGGGTTTTGTCTTACAAGCAAACCTCCGTGTGTTCGTAATGACAAGCATTACTTTATTATGCGACGTAACACACCAACTTAATATAATTAGAGAATTTCAATAAAAATAGTTTGATTAAATAGAAAGCTTATTTGACAAATAATTTTTTCTTCTTTTATGTGATTATTTTTACACAAATAATTGGTGATAGTTGCTTTAACATATATTAATTTTTCATTACTTCATGTTTAATTTATAAATAAAAAACTAAGTTCATTATCACAAAGCCCCTAACTAGCTTTATTACAACTTAATCTTTAAAATATGTTAACTCAATTTTAAAATGAAAGTAACATAAATAATAAAAGAGTAATGCTAGTTTTAGCTTGATTAGGTTTGTCTACCTATTATTACTAGCCTAAAATATAGAGTAGCAATTCCAAATTACATAATCCAATCATGAGCAACATAACTTTATTAAGAATAAAATATAATTCATTTTAATCACCTAAAAATACTTTTATTGAACAACAACAATGATTGGGTTTGAGTTTGCTGTTTTATTGAAAAATTGTTCACCTGATTGTACCGAATTATCATATTGCCTGAGAACACGTGACCCATTGTGAAACGCCTAGACAAATCGCGAAATGCCTAGGCAAAGTCCAACGAGTTTTAAAAAATAAAATAAAAATAAAACCCACCGGACTTTGTCTAGGCAATTCGCGAAGTGCGAACCCGTCGGACTTTGACGGTAACACTTCTATCTATTTTAATAAAAAATATGAGCAAAGAACTCAGAGTTCTACCAGAAATTGAAAACTGCAAATTGCAAGCAAAGCAAAGACATAATTTATGGCAAACGGCTTAAACTTGAACTTGAAGTGTTTGATTAAATTAATAGTAATTTTTACAAGAGGGCCAACGCTAAAATGCCGTCTGCCTCTTGTAAAAAAACAGCGGCAAAGCCGCCGAGGTCAAACTTGAGTTATATATAGTAATTCGAAGAGATATGCAAAAAAATCGTATCGAATTGAGTAAGAATTGGAAAAGTTCAAATGAAAGAGTTTGAGGAAAGAAGAAAGAGAGAGAGAGTGAGAGAGAGAGAGAGAGAGAGATGCAAAGGAAACAATTTTGACTCTTTAAATATCATTTAACTTAAATTTTAAGATACTCACCGAGTCTCTCTCTCTCTCTCTCTCTCTCTCTCTCTCTCTATTTGCCGCTGCTTTATTGGCCAGTTGAGATACGTGCTTTTATAGTTTTCTAATGAAAGGACTCTTTTAAATAATAAACGTTCATTTATCAAGACATTTATTGCTTGTCTTATTAAATTACTTTGCAATGTAGAACTCTGCTTTACATTATATAATTGATTTGCTTCTAGTCAATTAACTCAAAGTTCTGAGTATAACAAGAACTAACTAATGTGCTTATATTATAATTCGTTCAAACTCTAGATGACATTTTATTGACATAATTTTTATATAAGAATAAAGCAAAAAGGTTCTATTTATTGATTGATGAGTGATTGTCGTGGTTGGTGGGTAATTAGATTAAACAAAGCGGCAAATATAATTCACAGTTGATTCGAGAACAAGTTATTTGAATTAAATGATGTGTGTCATTCAATTTTGCTTGATTCATTTGTAGTTTTATTTTCAAACAGTATCTCAATTGTATTGATTTTTTCCTACAATGGCCTTGAATGGTTCTGTACAGAACAAAGTTGATCAGATGTGCCATCAATTTACAGAAAAAAGTTTGATGCTTGTACTAACTGAATTTCCTGCAAAAATTCGTGAGATAGAAGCTTTGAAGCAAGAGTTTGAGTGGAGCAAACTCATGAAAGGCTTAAATAGCAATTTCACCTGGCTGGAGGAATTTTGTCAAAAGTGGCACAACCGGGCAAAAACGAACAAAACAAGCAATGGCAGTGAGCATCGGTGCTGCTTCCTGGCTACCACTTCACTTCCACTCTTGTTCGAAGCTCACCCAAAAGGAATGCTAGAGACCAACTCTTTTGTGCATCAACTCATCACACGTATTCGACCCTACCTGGTTGAACTGGTGCGTCTCACTACTCAGGTCGCTTTTGGTGTTGAGATTCTCGAGCCTAAACTGCAAGAGGGTAACAATTTTGGGGTAGAGGTTCAGTCAAAAACACTCGATATTGTTGCTGATATTCGACACAATACTATCGGTAAGTTGGAGATTTTGATTCTCTAGATAAGCTTTTTAGCTTTATTTTTCTTTAAGATACGCAATTAGTATTTTTAGGTAATTAGAACAATTTATCAATTTTAATATGTTTACCACATTATTTTTGTTTTTGAGTTTATTCAAATGAATTCAAAAATGAGGGAACGATAATCAATATTTCAACTTTGCACCGCTTTGATTAAAGATTAAATGTCCAAATGAGCTTTTCTATCAAATTCATAAACGAAAGTGAATTTCTAGGAGAAGCTTGAGCTAATCAGTTTGTTTGGGTTGCAGCATGGCAGAACTTTCTGAGCAGTTACCACGAAAACCGAAGTTTGATACTACGATCAATGGTGAGTTCACCACAAGTTGAGGACTACCGACGGGCACTGCACGAACTCGACTTTCACTGCTTGCTCACACTTCACTGCCGCATCAGTTCGCTTTACAACTCGTACGTTGCACTCCACGACTTTGTCTCCAAAAACATCGATAAAGTCGCTCGTCCACGGGACTAATGAGCTTGTTCAATTACTAAAGTCTATCTTCTACCTTATATAAAGTTTATTGCAATGCTGCGTCGGTAGAAATTGAAAAATATAAGTTTTTATCATATTATGAAACCTTAGCTGGAAAATAGAAATCAAGTTACACTTTGTATACTTTATTCTCTCAAATTTAATAGACTAGATTAAAAATTATTTATACAACTTTTTTCTTGATTTAATTTCTTTACTCTTAAAATGAATAAAGAGAAACATGTTACATATTTTATTTTATTAAACAAGCCAATTTGACAGTGTTTACAAACAAAAGTTTTTTTTGTGAATATTGATGTCTTTGAATATTACGAACATTGTGTGTAAATTAAGCATTTTCGGAAGTGTCCGGACACTATGAGCACATTATCTTATTTCGCCAAACCTTATCATAATCATGTAAAATCTTTGTTTCCATGCAATAGTATATTAAGTTTATAAGTCTTGATGAATCTAGTCTAGATATAAAAAAGTGCAAGTTACTACTAAAAAATTTTACACTCGAATAAAATCCGAGTTTTGGCATTTAACACATTTGGGAATACAAGTGTGTGGGACAAATTGTTTATTATGTATCTAGAATAAATTCACGCTAGACGAATTTGCACTAGAAATTTCTCTAGAAATTATCTAGTCTTTGCGAGCTCTGTCTTCTTTTCCACAGTTTCCGATTTGTGGCACCTTATTCAAATCACTGACATGCTGGGCACACAAACAACACATATTCTATAGTTTGCTCTGTTTGCCACCATTAAATTGATTTTGCTGACGTTATATGTTTTTTTATTTCTCTGACTTGTTATAAGAATTGTTGTACCAGAAACATGCTGTAGATTTGCAGAAACACGCATTTTACTTGTAATAAACTCGTTGCTTTTCTTCTCAATTACAAAATTACAACAAATCGAGAAATTATTTAAAAGATAAAAAGAACAAGAGATTTAAGGACTAAGTAATGTTTTGATAATTACCTCGTACCAGCTTAATCATCTGTAGTTTGTTTAGCGCAAACTTGCATTAAAATGTATTACAAATCATGTGATGCTTGCAAATATGTTGCTTCGAATGATTTCACTACAAGTGCAACATAACACACAGGTTGTGATTCCAAAATGCGATTGGATTTTTAAAATGATAAGCTAAGTTCGATAGCACAATCACTATGAGACATCGCAAAACGGTCTCATAACGACACTCAAGTGGACCACCAGCTAGAGAAGCATTAATTGCATCCTGGTTTGTTATAAAAGAAGATCTGATTTAAAGTCTATTTACCTATTTTTACGAGAGAAAATGAGAATCAAGATGAAGCTTTTTCAGCAAATCTGCTTCTTTTTTGTTCTTCTCTGTACCATCGGTTTCAGTAAGTTTTGAACTAATTACCTTTTTTGTTACATTTTTAATATAGCTAATATGCATTTCAAATTATTTTACATTGTATATTGTTACAACAAAATGAACAATGAATTTTTAATTTAAGTTTAATTTTCTAAAAACACCTGCTTTTCAGATTGTAAGCCTTCATCTCAGATTGCATTTATGCAGATGTTTACTTTAACGCCAACTTAACCATCAAGAGCTTTTCTTGTTGATAATTTTGAAAATAATAATGTTAACTGAATATATTTGATTGCTTCTTATAACTGTTAAATAGGCAGTTAACACTAACTCATTTCTTGTCTGCGCGCAGTGGAAAAAACATTACTATTATTATAATATTCTAATTAGAAAAGAGTTTTAACCCTTTCGATCCCAAGGATTATCTGTACAGGATAAACCTTATATTGCTAATTGAATGAGCCGGACACATACGTCCCGACAGCGCCTTCAGGAGCGAAATGATTAATAAGCGTAATTTTAATAAAAACTTAGGATAACATCCATTTATATGTATTTTTGTTGTATATTTAAATATTGTTTGAGATACAAAATGTATCAATAGCAATAGTAAGTCAGCTCATCATAGTAGCCAATTGATTCATTTAGCAAAGTCTAATATCTACAAAATCAATATCAGCAAAATAGAAGGCAGTAATCGAATTTGAATAATGCTTTTTACATTTCCTTTGCAACAACGCATAAGTTTGAGGGCAAACTGTATATCTATAGATATGTAAAATTAATCCAGATATTGATGTGTATTGACTATTTATTTGTCTCTGACAGTGTTGCCCGCGTTGAGTGAGCAGAAGCCGGTGGAGGTGGAATCTTCAGGTTGTCCGATGACCAGCACTTGCCGAAAGAAGTGCCAGCAGGCCGGTTATCGGGATGGTGTGTGCGAAGGCACTCTGCACCTCACCTGTCGTTGCATTGGCTAACCTATAACTGCAATGTTATAATGCTCCTTTGCTCTTCTTTGCTTCACTCAATAAAATAATTTGGTCCCTGATGGCCACTTCTCCAATGTCTGATTTGATTAGAGTTTGAAGTCTAGAGAAAACTGGCCTTCACCAGACAGGTCTCCACTTGCAAGTTGCGGTGTAATTTGATTTGATTTCTTATTGCAATTACCATACCCTGCAAACTATTCACATTATCATATCTATAGTCTGTTTTTTCATTTTTAAATATACTTTCTTTTCCGATTATCAATTTATTATATTCAACTTATATTTAATTTAATAAACTAATTAAACTAATTTTGTTAAGCTTTTCAACCTTCTAGGATAAAACTGTATAATCCTATATATATCTAGCTCTCCTCAGCTATCAAATGTAATAAAATAATTTAATTGACTTTTTACATTCTGGGATTAGTGAAGTATGCTAAAAGAATGAATAGGAAATCAAACACTTGAGGCATATCTATCTATTTCTACTCTATATTAATGCGTGATAGACTTTGGTTGTTGTCGTTTTCAAACAATTTTTTGTTTCACATTTTTGCACTGTAACAGTTACGCTACTTTTACTGTACTTAACCGATTCGAATTCTTAACCAATTCAAATCTAACTTTCTGTGTAGTGATTCGAATTTTATACATACAGACAACACTCAACAATTGGCCTTCTAAAAAAACCTATTATAAATCGCCATAGAGCAAGCGCACGCGTTACCTCTGGTCACATTTCGAAAA
>DVQH01001229.1:0-13917 GCA_018231625.1 Papilio phestus | reverse complement strand
AGTGTTTTATATTTTTTATTGCACAGAAAGTACTTAATTTAGAACCTGAAAATCTGTACAGCAGTACATAGTAATTAATGAAAATAAGGAATTAAAGGTAATGTGAAAATTTAAATTGTTCCATTGTGCTAAAACACAATAAGATCAATTCGATCAATTCCGTCAATTCGTCTACTTGACGTTTGTGCAGTATTGGCAAACGTCACTCAAGTTACAGGGCCGGCACAAAGAAGTAAAAGGGGACGACTCAGTGTCGGATGCATCGCAGTGTTGTGCATCAAAACGATGCGTTTACGTAAATACGGTGCGCCTTTTATTATCTGTGAAGTTCGATTGTGGTCTGCGCTCACCCCTCCCATTCACTGGCAATGATTGATCTGCAGCAGATTGACAGATTTTTTATAAAACCACCCGAGGGTACTAGCGAGCAAATATTAAAGGCAATTGTTGTTTAATTTTTACATGGGAAGGGCGAAGCTTTTCGAGTGTTGTAATAATGTTTTGATAATAGCGGTATCCGTTCAGCTCATATTTCTTATTCATAGCGCGTGGGACCGCGGTAACGCAGCGCCGTCGCCGCGCCGGTGATTTCATTACGCATTAGCTTTGTTTAAACTTTTAAAACGACTCCTGATGACAGTTACGTACCACCTTGCAACGGATCATTTGCTTGCGTAACATGACGTCCTAGTAGATGCTATGATAAAAGAGACAGTTTAGTCATTTCTTACTTACCGTCAGTTTATTTTAAATTTTGTTTTATTATCTGAGCTACGTGTGATGTATACAATTTTAATTAATTTCTGTCTGTCTTCTTTTTAGTATACAAGTACATATAGAATGGGTTAATTGAGTAAAATAGCTATTAAAAAAGGGTTCAACAAATAGAAGATTTGATACGATACGATTAGCAAAAAATCGGGCCAAGCTTTTTTTATACTTATTGTCAAAATGTGTCATCTACAGTAGTCGTAGCTTATCGCATTGCATTAAATCTATGCGGTTTAAAAAAAAAACTTTGGCAGTTGCAAAGTTTTTATAATCCTACAACTTCGACAGGCCGCTATTAATGCTGACCCTTGACGGGTGGCTTGGCATATTTTTTATGAATATATTCTTTCTATTCGGACAATGGTTAGCGTAGTCATTCGATACTCTAACACAATGTGCCCACTGATCCTCATTGATCGCCAATTACTGGACATTAAGTACCTCAAATGCCTTTTATATCGGCTATTTGTAGCAACAAATCAAATATAAGAAAAAATCTAACAATACACTATTGAAGATTACTATGGAGTAGCGGCGGGGAGATTTTTATTCGCCTATAAGCCTGTTTTTTTGAATTTGTCTACAATGGCTTATGAGCTTTAGCGCTTTGCTTTTTTGATTGAATAAAACGATACATTTGACAAGTGACGATTGTATTTAAAAAAAAAATCATTATAGCTTCAAAATTATTTTCTTCCTATGACTAATTGTGCGTTGACAAATTATTGCTTACCTTAATATTTGATTAACTTTAGTGTTTAATGCGTAATTTATATCAATTGTATTTTTGGTTCTACAATCGTTACTGGCTGTACCACAGTTAATTTAATATTAGCAGGGCTCATGATTACCTAAGCTTTGGTTTTATATACAAAAATATTCTATTGTTTTTTGTATCGAAGACAAGGTGGTAACGCTAGGTGTGCGTTGCACGCGCCGCTGCGTCCATTGTCGCACGTCATTGTGCGCGGCTGACGCCAGCGGCATTATTGCATTTTTATTGCTCATCTTCAAAGCTTTGTTAGTTTTGTTACGTTTTTTATCGACACACACGTCGCCACTAAACGATGTATGCTTTCACGCTGTAATTCATCTATTGTTAATACCTTTATAGAAACATTCAAATGTTATAATGCTACAAATATTAAGGAACTATTGAAGAAATATATTTAATAAAAAATCACTGGTATATGTTTTTGGCTTAAATTCAAAGCAAGCAATTGTAATTTATTTGTTATTTTAAGCAAATGAAATCTTTACACCCGTATTTTACATATCAGGGGTCCTAAGCAAATGTTAGAAGAATTATTAGATAAATATTACTAATATTATAAAAGCGATAGTTTAGATGGATGGATCGATTGATGTTTGTTAGAGTTTGCAGCAGAACGAATATCGATGAAATTTGGTATAGATGTAGAGGTTAATCTGGAAGAACACATAGGCTCTTGCTTTTGTTTTTTTAGTTGTACGCGGACGGAGTCGCGGGCGAAAGCTAACAAATAACAAACTACAGAAGTTTATTCAAATACAAATTATGAATGAAGTAGTACAATGCACTTGCATATTCTTTCAAAGAATGCTAATGATTAACTTCCACAATTGATCAATTTGTAGAAACAATCAAGTTTGCGGCGGAAGTCTGTGGCTAATGTTCTCAAGTTAGGAAATACCAATGATGCGGCCTCTTGAGACGGTCATCTCAGAAGACTCGCAGCAGTGAGTCAGCCGACGTCGCCGCGCTGTCTGAGAGACATGCGGGCCTCGGCTACCCACTGGGTCACGTTCAGCACAGATTCCCTTACACATCGAATGATGGGCAGATTTAACTAACTGGCTACTGTAAAGTTAAACATACAAGTGTAGTATCACAGCTAACCATAGCATCAGAGACATTTTTTGGTCAGTAGACAGTAGCGACTCATAGACTGAGATCTTGTCTGTAATTCTTTAAAATTGCTGATTTTTATTTTAATTCTTTGTTTACCAATAAAAAATAAGCGGATAAATATGTAATTATACACCATTAATCACACTGATAAACATTTAAATGATCTATTCAGTTGTAACCGCAACCGGTCTTAGATTTCAAGGGTTGGCACACGACCTACGCCAAATATTGTGATAATCTGCCTCTCCGCTATTGTCACTCGATGACTGGTTAAAAAAAGTAAAACGATCATCGAGTGCGCATCCCCCGGGGCCGTTCTTCGCTTCAAACAAACTTCATTCCCATAATCTATTCCAATTAACTGACAGCTCCATATTGTTATATTAACACAATACATTCATTGCCCCCCTTGCATAATACTGATGATTTTGCACACGAATATATACTTAATCAGTTCCGTTTAAAGTCGTTTTTACATTGTCATGGTAAGAGCTGCATACTTGCGCACTTTATGGATAAAAGCGGTTTTCTGTTGAGCCAAGTACCAACGTAGTAGGTGTCCGCTCTGATTATTAGTTTTTATAAGGTTAAGTCGTGTCTGGTTCATTGTTATATCTTTTTTTCGTCTTCTATGAGATACGATCTATTCATACGTTGATACGCAAACACCAAAAGTGTTTTTCCAAAAAGAATAGGTTTTATTTCTAATTCAAAAACAGGCCTTTTTAATGTATTGTAGGTTAAATAAGCTTATCCGAATTCGCATCAAAGATTTTATTAACTTATTAAAACTTTCGTGAGACATCACAAGTGAGATTACAGATTATCTGTGTGGTCTTTAAATATTATATTATATATTGATGCCGGAAGACCAATTTTAGTCCCTTTGCCTTTCCACCCTTTTCTTGAGAGGAAGGTATGGGAAGAAAAAGTGGATTTGACGGTGGAGGAGACGCATAGGAAGGGGAAATGTCCTCTTTATATGCGTCTCCTTCTCCGTCAATTAAGGGTAGGCAACGCATCTGCAATTGCGGATTTTTATGGGCAGCGGTCGCTTTCCATTTCCGTGGATTCGGGTGGCCGCTTGCTCGTTTGCCACCTTATGTTATAAAAAAAATATTAATTAACCGCGACCAAGACGCATTCGTCATTATTCTATGTAATAAAACTAGTGTTACTTTTCTGTCACATTATTAAGACTAGGTAATTATAGTATGATTTTAAAATTCAAAATTTAACATCAGACATTTTTTTAATTTGCAATTCTATTATAATGCAATTACGAGTAATTTGTGTACATGTTACTATACAGGTGATACAAGATTGATTATACTCTTTGTGTAAAAGACAGAAAATTATATTCGTGCAAATAAATTAATTTCTAGTGTAACATCGGGACGGGTACAAAGTAAACTAACTATTTACTCTAGTATTTCGACTGCTTACAAGACGCGGAATCGTTTCATAGTCACTAAAAAGACAATTAGTGTAGTTTTCTTATGTTACATCTACACTTAGGTGGGCTTAACGTTTCTAAGTGAAGCTACAAGACATAACATATTGTAATACTATTTAATACTGTCACGCAGATAGGCTGAGTCAGTGCAAGTTAATCCGAACAGATAGCGCCCCCGCTTTACCCGTCGGCACCCACCGCACCCGTCGTACCCGTCGCACCCACCAGCACCCCATTCGATACTTGATGGGAGCTATTAACTCTGATATAATCACTATTGTCTTTCTAATTTCCCACAATCAGTTGAATTAGGGATCAGTGTGAGATACGATTGCCACTTTGTTGTCTGTTGAACTTTGTATCACATCGACCTTTAAATCCTTGAAGAGTAATTTGAAGTGAATACGATAGAAATTATATATAAAGAAACTTGTCGTCAATCATCAAATATCACACTTACATCTTTAAACCAGTGAGGGTAGGCAGGGATTATTTATTCCCAGAAAATGTAAATAAATTGGAAATAATAAAAGATTCATACACTTTGTTTACAAGAAACTGACTTTACGTAGGCGAAATTAAAATATTACGCAATAAATAAGATCAGTTCCAAGTACTGATAATTGAATTAGAAATTATATTTAGAATTTTAATAAATTTACTTACATTTATTTACCAAGATGTTAAATTTTGCAGCTGCATAATAGTTACAATATAAGCGTAAACATCGTGGTTTACAAATCGTTGTATTCGCTTATATTTTCTATACCGACCACAACTGAGCGTTTGAAAATATCGATATTGCATTCTAAAATCGATACGATATCGATTATTTTAAGTGAATACTATACGAAATGATTCGCCTAATGAAAACCGTTCACAGGAGTCAGCGGGGTGCGGTGAGACGATATCATCGTGTGAGATCTAATGATTGACTGTATCGAGGTAACATGAAATAATACTACAAAGCTGAATCTGAATCGCAATAAATAACAGTATCGTAATAAAATTACACGAATAAAGTAAAGTGCTTTTATCATAATAGTAGAATTTGTATTTCGTCAAAGTATTTTTCAATAATTTAAATTTTACAATATCTACAAATTATTGTGTTAGATAATGTTTTTTTTTCTGTAAATCAAATTAAATATAACACTATTCAAATCCTAAATTGAACTAATTTTAAACTCATTGTTATTAACACGGAGGTAATCGAAACTTCCTCTGATACGTGATCCGAGGATGTTACATAAAACGTTGCTTGCGCTACAGCTTTCCGCATCTTTAAGATGCTTTGTTATATTCACTAAGAACATTGTTCTTAATTATAGCCAACAAATAGTCGAGGTTTGTAATCAGTTATTTTTCAATAGGCTTAGATCAAGATAATTTTTTGAAACTCCTGTATAAATAAAGCTGAAATTTAATTTGCTGGTTGTAGTTAGTAGCATAAGCGTGTGCAGAAGACAGAAGCGCATTCAGTGCTGTGTGGTGCGGCGGTGCAGCGCTGGCGCGGGCGCGGCGAGGGCACGACGCGGCGCAGGGCCGGCGGGGGCGCGGCGCACAAAGGGCGCGCAGGTGGCCGACACACGATACCCCATTGATCGGGACGCTCGCTATAGCCTCCTCCGATTGTCTCCTCTCAAAAGAATTCCTGACAGACAACGCTCACTCCGCTACTAATTACGCCAGCTCAAAGATTAGACTAGGCAAAGTTTTTGCAAACTTTTAAAAACTTCAATTCTCTTATTAGTGCGTTCATATTTTCAATCGCTTCTACTATGCATTACAAAAACATGTCAGGGTAAATGTTTTCTGTTTTAAAAAGTTATAAGTACTTAGACCTAAGTTGCAAATTACTGAAAAGTTGAGCAAACATTAAAAATGCAAATATGACGCTGTAATAAGTCTCACAATATTTTTAGTAAGCAATTACTTATAATGTAAAAAAAATATTAATTAAACCTTTTTTAGTAATTGTCACGTCTACTTTCAGGTGAATAGTGATCTATGACAATCTGTGACTCATCTTGCGCTTGCGCACAATCTGCGCAAAGCGATTCAAACGAAATGAAAAGCGTTTTGTGTGGTATTTCTTAAACGTTGAGAGGCGCATGTGCGCTCGCACAAAGGGTTTGCAATGTTTTGCACTGAATTGCTCCGTTTATTAATAAATTTGATGTTTATGATTTGACTTAAAGATTTTTGCAACAAAGAATATGTAAAGATGTGTTAGAACTTTACAATTCTAATCACAAATAGACTTAAGGCAAGTAGATTTAAAATTTCGTTTTAGGTTTTACTATCCGCCCGTTAGAAAACTACAATTTATTCAAAATGAGTAGTTAATACGTTATTTATTGTCTATCACTTTTATATTATGCGTTGTTATTGAACAAATTAAATATCCACATTTCTATTTAAAAACGGTTCCGGTGTTCGCAGGCGTCGCGCCCGTATCCTTTGGCTGTGCGTCTAACGATTTACCGGCGCATGCTTATAACATTTGTCCAAACGTTAGCATTACCATTTGGTCATTAGCAATTATTAATTCCTAGATTATTAGTGTAGTGTATAGGGGCTTGCAATTTTTGCGACTTATATCGCAGCTGCCAACGCGCTGATATCTTTGCAAAAACTGCCAACAAGGTCTCACCTGCTGGGCCTGATTCCCGATCTATTCCCGACCATCGTCAGTTGTCTTGCCACGTCTACTTTGTAGTTATGTTGGCACACGATTTTCAAATCCTACTATTACTCAAGCAAGAAATTAGTTGTGCATATTTCATGCTATAATTTTCTTTAAAGTCTTGAAGGGTAAGTATATGTGTCACAAATAAGCACGTAAGTGTAAATTAGAGAGCTATGATGACAGTCACAGGTATAATTAAATAAAAATGTCAAAACACGATAACATCTTGCGTGCCATCTTGTGTGATATTTTTTTCATTTAAAAAAGTTTAGTTACTTCTTGAAAGATAAAATGTTCCTAAGCTTCTAGCACTTTCCGCTACCATTTGTGTCTATTTCAGTCCTTAACGTTGTCTACATTGTTACTGTTTCCTAAATCGTTGCTGATTTCATTAAAAAGTAGTGATTCAACGTAGACTAGTGAATGAAGCACAGTTTCATGACCCCTGAAATATAGATTAGGGCATCCATAACATGTTACTTTAAAAAAATGTATCTATTTTTCTTTCTCGACATTTATAATTGTGTATTAGTTTTTAATCATATATTTATAAATATAATTAACTTCTAGAAATGTAAACTAATAGTTATAAATATACGTACAGCCCATACGCTTGCAGTTATCACATCAGTAATTATTATGCAATGCCTTTCCTATAAAATCGCAACAACTGGTCAATCCTGCTAGGCTAGTACTATTCTGTAGGGCTGTCTAACAGGAAAGTTAAAAATAAATAATTTATTTTTATCAGTAGCCAGGATTGTCTATTTACTATAACTATAACGTTTATGCACGATCTCTCCGTCTTATGGTAAAAACTACATAAAAAACAAAGCACCAACAGTCTTCAATACTATCATACTAAAGATGAAAAGGCAGGTAAAGGCAGTATGGGGTAATGATCATTTCTAAAGTAAATCTAAATCATATTAGAAGGAAACGTAGATAGTTTGCAGCAACCCTGAGCAGCCACGTGGGACTTCACAGCACCTGTTAGCTAAATATACCGAACAGCAATCAGCTCGCGCATCTGCTCGCAAAGAACATTACGCAATAACTCTATGGTAATGGTCTGTCCCCGTATCCAGATGTTCGCAGCAAACAGCAAGCGTTGAACGTGAGATGATTTTATGTCGGAACCAGTTGTGTTGTCGGTCACCGATCGATGGTTATAAGGCAATAACTTTTTATTATGTCAGAGATACCTATAGTTTTTATTTGAAGACTAACTTATAGTTTTGGTAGTCCTTCCTAGTTTCGTAATTTTAATTAATGGAAAGAAAGACTGTTCAGCCGGTGACCAACAAAAATCGCAACATTTTAGTTTAAAACATTATTACGACGGTGGAAGGTTCTACATTATAACTAAAGAAATATTAAGGATACAAAACACTTTGAAATTTCTCATTGTCCTATCCGTTACTTTCCCTGTTAGATCGTCTACTGTTATTCTAAATGTTTTTTAGAAAAGCGAGAGACGATCGAGAAGACAGTAATTGATCTATAATATAGAGTCTACAAATAAATCAAGAAAAATTTATACATCACATAAGACAATTTTAACAAAATTGCTACTAAGGCGAAAGTATGGTATAACAACTAAATGAATGAATAGTTTCAAATCACTTTATATGAGAATTTATTTCATTTATTAAGAGATTGTATTCACGACACGTGCAACTAATTGTGGGCCCGCATACAATGATTGGCGTCACACTTTGCTTGGCAATAGCGTTGCACTTCCTTCAGACACCCCAATACATCCTAATTTAGGATGACTACTAGGTCGAGAGTTTACTGCCATTTTCAAGAGTCTTTAAGGTCCTTCCATTTTGGCACAGATTTTGTAACAGAAATTAGTAGTAGAGAATTGGACCACTCTTGCAGCATTTACCTACATAGTAAAGTTTGTAAGATAAGCAAACAATAATTTATTTTTTAGGTTATAATGGTTATACTTCAGATATGCTACGATGAAAGAGAAATCTTTTAATAACAGCGTTCTAATTATGATGCAATAATTGTTAATCAAAAACAATAAGAGTTATGTGAATCCTGTATTAAGGTTATTAACTTTGCACGCATGTTATTGTATGAGTTGTTACAAAAAGGGATGCATTGTCCCGCCGATCCAGGTGGTCGTCAGTACTCACCCGGTCCTGGCCTGTTTCCTTACGCGGAACTCGATCGGGACATTATTCCCTTCGCTGGTCTCTAAACTTACGCTTATTTGTGTCCATTGATTACAATCGAGTTTTTTATACGCGAACGGATTGTCTTTGGTTTCATTTGTTTATGGTTAAACTTCATTCTCGTTTGCATCTGTCAATTGTTGACCAGTTTGTATTCATAGACATTATTGTTGTGTTTTTTAACGTAACAATGCCATAATAAGATTGTATTGGTTATGGTTTTCCTTTTAAAATCTTTTGGACCTTATTCTTATAGGATCACCTTTAAGAATGTAAGTTATAGACTTTTTACTTCTTTATACTGTAATATCGCGCACTATAATGTGTTTTATTCCAAACATAGAGTAATGTGGTTAAAACACATAACAAACGATGAGCATTAACTCAATGTTAACCTTTTTTTAACCGCGACGAGACTTAGAAGTTTGCCTGTGGTCGGTGGCTCGTAAAAATTCGCACCTTTCTCCTCACTAGAACATTGTCTATTTTTATGAAGTATAAAGTTTTACTTTCAATTGTTAAAATGCCATAAACATGTAATTTCTATGTTGTCGGAACTTTTAGCAGCTTCTGCGGCTTACGTCTACAAATGTGGGGTAGATGAACTTGAGAAATATGAATGAAAATATAAGTTAAAATGCATTCATTGACTTTAGGCGAAATATAATTACTGTATACGCCTCATTTGAACGTTAAGGGAAACTCACTGTGCTCTTATTAATCTGTACCATAGAAAAAATACCACAATGCAAAAATCCGCAAACTGCTTTCCTTTAATATCATTGTATGAAATACATAACAATAGCAAAAATGTAAGAGGAAAACACATATAGCATACGTAGGTAGATAGGAAAATACCTGTCGGTAGTTACGAGTCGTGGAAAAGTCACAAGTGCTTACGGTATCTGGAAAAGGCTTTCCCTAATTACTTGGGGTGTGTTTTGTTTGGTGCTATCGGCGTGTAACGAGCCGCAAATGGGTCTCCGATCGCGCGATCATGCGGGCCGCCCGCCCTGCGCCCCGCCGCGCCGCCCGCCGCCCCGGCTACGCGTCAAAGGCCTTTGTGCGACTGTAAGGTATTGTCTCTATTTACAGGCTTAGCGGAAAGATATGATATTCTGTCGCTCTCACAGTCGTTAATTAGTTACTTAGTGAGACCCTTCCTGTAGATTTCTCAAGCTATATTCACACTAAGTGAAACCATGAGAGCGGTAGCATATATTGATGAGTGTTAGAGTTTCATGATGTTACCATTTATGGACTTGAGTTAAAGGTAATTTAAAGTCGTAGAATAAAAAGAGTAAAACTTAAATTTCTTTACCTAAACTAAACATTTCTAATAAATTATCAAAAAGAAACTCACTTGTAAATTGAATTTTCATTAATCGCTTCCGCTAGTTCACAGCATACGTGGCCTTAGGAGATAAGCTCAACTGTGCCAGCGACGGAATCTCGCGTCTATCCTTGTTAATGAGTTTATCTCATATGTGCAGTGCAATTAGCCCATTGAATCTGGCACAAGGATTATTCGGCGGTGCGCGGTCAAAGCTCTTTGTTTTGTTAAATTAAACCTTTAGGTTCTTTGTAAAGTTATTTAAAGAAATGGAAGGGGTATAGACACTAGTTCTGCTGAGTTTACGAATGTATGGTAGTTATAGTATCATTAATACATTAACTTACGAAGAAGTAATTTAGTCGATGTCAAGTGTGATATGTATTGAATACTTTAGAAATCGTTTTGTATATTGCAATCCAATGACTGTTCTAGACTATAAATTTATAACAATTGTTACTAAAGTGAACAATTTAAAATTGAAATTAAAACCATTAAATTTAGTGACATCCCCATAATTTAGTGTGGCGTGTGTTGTAACAAATTATGTAAATGCAGTGTATGCAATATGGCCCGGCCAATGCAGTTATCTGGCTGCATCGACACGCGACACACATCGTTTTTAATTGTTTTCTATTTTTATTATGTGCCAGAAAGTGTGATTAGTAAAAAGAGTCCATCATGAAATACTATGAAAGTTGTTATCTTAATACTTATATTTTTCTAACATTGAGCACGCTTGCAACGACATTATAATTTTAAGTAGATTTGATCCGGATTTTATTTCATATTAAAGCCGCTTCTTCTCATAAATAATCGCCGAAGTATGAGTAAAAAACCTCACGTTTTAAAGACGAATAACTGTTTTTACTGTTCCTTCTAAGTCGAAACTATCCCATGTGACAGCAAACACGCTTTGTTTGCTCCTCGGGGCAGTGCGGATGACCACAACGAGACCTTGACAGTTCAGGAGCAACTCTCGCGCTCCGGCCACTCGACCGAGGTCCTTGCTCCTGATTTACGGCCTCCGAAAACCACAGGGATTCAATATGCCTTTGTTGCAAAATGTTTTTATTGAATAATAAAAATTTCCCCGCAAAATGGAACGACTTTATAGGTCATAATTCCATTTTAAACCTCACTTCTTTAGCGTGCTTACGGTTGGAATAAACGAGGTGCTATCTAGTGTAAAACCTTGTTAGTTTTCATTTGTTTTGAAACAGCAACAGTTGCTGGGGTTCTAAATCTGTGTTCACATTTGTAATTCACCCCGATTTACACGTTTTTATCTTTGTAAAAAACGAAAGTAGATTCTAGGGTTTCGTGCCGAGTTAATAAATAAATCTCATAATTGTCTTAAAATAGACACTATAGCAATAAGAATAAGCGTATAGTACTTTAGCTTTTGCCCGCGTCTCCATCTAAAAATAATAATAAAGAAAAAAAATTACCTTTCTAACGGTGAAGGAATTTTTAATATCGGCCAAGTCATTTGAGCGGATTCATTACAATCAAACTAATAAAGTTTGTTTGATTTTTTATAATATTAGTATAGATAATAAGTGGTCAGAGGCCAACGTTCTAAATTATTGGCGTGACGACAACATTACAGAGGAAAAACACATTTGTGCTTGAGATAAGAATCAGAAAGTAAAATGCGAACATGGAGATAATGACTCGATGAATAATAATGAGGTTTGTAAGTGTGAATCATCAAATACATTTAAATTGTTATCAATTAAAAGCAATATAATAGCGATTTGAGTCGGGTAGGTCGGGCCATATGGCGTGGTGGCGCGCGCCCGTAATTCGGGCCATGACGTCGGAAAACAACCTCAAATTTAAAACTGTCAATTACTGGTTCCTAGCGGCTTCTGGGTCTCTTACCATAGTACAGAAAATGTTTCGAAAATCTGATATATAAGTCTTAAAACATATGGTAGGAAGTATTTATGTATGTATATTCGAATAGTTTAATTAAGTCTTCACCTAAATTGGATACAACTTTTTATAAAAACAAAAACACACTCCTTGTCTAGTAGCTACGTACTTAAAACCTGTAATACAAATTTTATGAATGTCAATTTAGCGAGTGAAATGAATCAAAACTTAGTTTTATTTTAAGTGCATAACCAAATGCATACCTTAAATAAGATTTCGCTGGTTTCGTGGCCTCGTGAGTTCATGTAAATTTGTTGAGCTCAATTGAAGTTAATAGGTAAGTGTAGAGGGCGAGGGTGAGGACCGCCAGCTGACGCGAGGTGTGAGGGAATGCAGCCCTCCCCCTCCCCCGCCCGCTGCACTCGACACTCCACGAAACCATCTCAATTATCTAACTAATAATAAACTAAGATAGACGTATGCATGTATTGCGATAATAATTAAAAATTAACTAAAATTCGTTCATTTATACCAATTTATTTATAGTCTTTTAACAGTTTAACAATGTAAGTAAAATTGCTAGTAAATAATATTAGCTTCTTCGCAGTATGTAAAAAACATTACCTCCACGGCTGCCGCAAGAAATTCACCTGGAGTGTAACTACTTATGACAATTTAAAATTGTGTCTTTTTTGAAAAATTGCAAACAAACCAATTACAATAATAGCATATTAGGTTTTTTAAAATACAGACTGCACTAGGGCATAAATGTAAAGTAGCAACATTGCCTTAGCAAAAAATGATAATTTCTAATATGAGGCTAGGCGGGAGTCCGTCGTATATTACAGAGTTGAAATGATCGCTTACAATACAGCCAGGTGTTTGCGAACTGATTATGTATACAAATGATGTTTCGTTATTTGTCCCTAGAGTTTTAGAGCATACGGTAGTTATAGTTCAACGATCTCTGCTGTCTACAACATAAGAAAAGAAAGAGTTAAGCACGTGTGGCTTTTTTTCCAATTTTAGTATGTCTTTAAAGATCAAAATTATTTATTTAGTTACCAAAGGAAAACTAGATTTGCATAAATAATATAGTAATGATTTTTAAATAGCATGTAAATCAAAGTGCATGTGTATTTACAAATTTCCCTAAGCGCTATTTTTTTCTACGAACGGCGACTATGCCAGCTGTGCATAGATAAAATCTTGTCGGACACACGTGTAGTTTTTGCCTCAGGTTTACGCAGCACGCGCTCACTAACCATCCGTTTGTTTTTACTAAACACTGATAAATAAAACTTAAATTTTTTTGTCTTTTTAAATTTCTATCTGTGCACAGATAATATAATTTCAAGGATATAAAGCTGGATGCCGCAGTAGTGATTGAGTTTTTCCTGGTTTTAAGACTTTAAAGACAGATTTGCGTCTTACGTCTTGATAACTTTGAAAAGTAAGAATATGTCGTTTACATATCACAAAAAATAAAACGAATACAAGTGGTTACAAACATGATAATTCATTGCAAAAAAATATGTTTTAAAATACATAAATGAATAATTATTTAATCTGTCGTCTCTAAAAAATGAAAAAAAAGGGATAAATTCTTCGACATTCCATAAACCATAAAGCATTATTTATTAAAACCCAATGAATAAATTATTATTACTTTATGTATTTTAAAACATATTTTTTTGCAAT
>DVQH01001228.1:0-13920 GCA_018231625.1 Papilio phestus | reverse complement strand
AGATTTGATTATACTTTTGAAAGAATTAATAAATTTTTTACTGCATTCTTGTTAGTTTCCGATAGATACTGTTTTTAGCTGAAACCGAAAGTGAACTTTCGGTTTAGTCTCTGTTTCGGTTGAAACCATAATTTCCGAAAACACATTTAACGTTACTATTAGTATTGGGATTTAGGATGTTTTACCAATTTTTACCATTTATGGGGTTAAAGCGATATTAGGGTTTGATGGCAGACATAAGAGTAGGATGGCCGAATGTGGGATTTGTGAGTGCATGTTTCCGAATAAAGATGACTGAGTGATTGATTTGATTGACGTAAAATAGACTGAAGTGAATGTAGGAAAAGATAGACGGAAAAGACGCGAAGAGATAGCCGTGTGTTTTTAAAACGAATAAATTAAGTAAAAAAAAATGTATCTTGTAAAACTAGGGTTAAAGGTTAGAAATAAAGTGATTAAATAAGAAGACTTTGTTTTATCGCCCCAATCATATATGTATGTTCCACGAATTTTATACGGATATGAAGATATTTTGATTTTCAAACCGAAACGGAAACCGAAAGATCGGTCACTAATTCACGTAAAGTTAGAAACATCACTACTATATGATGAATTATGACATCTTCAGTGTTATGCATAAAAACATTTAATTCCCATTAATCAATCGACTGTAACTAGTCAGAAAATATCTGGTAAACAAAACACGGGTGTAAAACACGAGTAAATTGTTATTTTTAACGGTTCATTTGCTCTTCCGCGGCTTTGGGCCGCGTAATGGCCGCCAGACAGCTGTCATGCTGTCAGAACTAAATTTAAAAATAAACATTCATTTTTTTCGTTTGCATTTATTGGTCTTGTGCGGCAGTTGGTTGCGGTCACGTGCTGTTTTTACATTATACGCTTTAATGATCTCCCGTTTGACACGAATTACACGATATATGTAATAAGGCAATTAAGAAAAGCAAATGTTTGTATGGAAAAACGATAATAATGTTTTTTAATTGGGTGATACTGTTTTTAATATTAAGGGCCTGTCCCACTGGCTGATAGAGGCTCAGATAGCTTATAAATGTCACTATTAGATATTGATACAAAATCCGATATTTCAGACAGTTTACAATTTGGTGGGAAAGGCCTTATTGTTTTAAATTTCATCTATCTGTCGTGGACGGCTAATGCAATTGTTAACGTAGTGTAAAAAATGATGTAGTTTTTTTTTTTAATTCCGCACGTAACAAGTCATTGCAAATGATAACAAAACTGTAAATACTAAGAAATAAACTACATTTTATATGTTCATGGTCAAAACATTTAACATGCTTATCTAATATTGTATAACGGAATCGTCCCAAGTCTCACCTCGAAACTGTACCCTAGTCACAATTTCCTCAAGCAATGCTTCAATTTTGCATGCTAATATGCACCATAACATAATGGGTTAAATGCTAGAATCCCGTGTCCGTTTTGTAACACGTTGGAGTAATTTTAGTCACCGCTGTAGGCTTTTAGACGCACCTGCACCGACTCTCCAATTATGTTCCGTCCTTGTCAGATGTGATACTGCAGAAAGGGACGGATGTTTACTCAGATATTGCACGTAGGTGTTAATTCATAGAAGTGCAGTACTGTTAAAACTCTTCCATTTGTATTTGTTTGTGGTTAGGTCCTTTTGTTACCTGTGTACTAACTAGTGTTCGTAAGTTATTAGTTTAGAGCGGTATTATTAGATCACTTTTATATAATAGAATCGAAATTTAATTTAAAAAAAAAAGTAACAATATTTAACAGATATTATATTACGAATTGAATATTTTTTATACTACAAAAAATAAGAAAATTCATTATTTCTGTAATTTCTCCATTGTGGGCAAATCTTATTGCGCATCAAATATGTTGTAATTAAGACTTCATTTAGTCATTATGGGGACCTTTAGTGTTGAATTTTTACTATAACTACACTAAGGGGATCTTTTAACATGTCGATAATCAGAATTAATATGTCGATTATCAGAATTAATAAATGCTAAAGTGAAATTAGTTAAACGCTACCGCTTATGTCTTACGTTCGTAACGAAATAATAAGCGTTGTGGTGCAATAATTTTCAACACGCTCCGTGTCCCGCAGACAAACAATAAGCACGCTGGTGTGAAGCCGTGCGCACCAGCCTACTAGCGAGACTTGCGACGAGTTATCAACGCAATTTGCTTATATTAATACCTCCCATTTGGCTTCTTTGTTTACCGTACGTTTATCTAACACTGGCTGTTGCTCGCGACTTCATCCGCATGAAATTATAAAAACTTTATTTCATAAAGGTTTTTACAATTTATTTACACCCCAATAGCGTGTAAATATATAGCCTAAAGCGTGTCGTAAGTGTAGGGTTTTTTATTAAAGGTAGAATTATTCAAAAACATTCTGTGATTGCTGACATCCTACGCCACGAAGTAATGTGTGTTTACGCTTTATTATATTAGTATAGATTAGGATTGGAATTAAAGGCCGCTGTACACGGATCTAGATTAACAATAAATGAAATCAACACGCGCTGTAACTCTATGACGTAAAAACTTCATATTAATACTCATAACAATATATTTATGTTTGTCGTTACGTAATACGAATAATGTTCGTAATATATAGAGTCAAAGACGAAACTACAGCTTTAAATTACAAGTGTCACCTAACGATTTGCGAACCTTGCCAAATTAAATGTGTATATATGCAATCGTTATACAGATTCCAATCTATTCAAACAAAATTTAATTCTAACACCAAACAATAAGGTTCATATTCCCATATCGATTCTTACTAGCTGTGTGCCAATCGTCACCGACGTAAGGTTGAGAATGCAATCACACGCATTCACGTCACGCCTACTTATCAACATAACACATGTGACGGGGTCGCAAACGAAACGGGCTCTTATAAGCAAAGAAAATATTTTGTATTCGGGCTCTTTCAATTGCTTTCGAAGACCTCAAAGACCTAGTTGCGAAGTAGCGAATTCTCGATAGTTTGTTATACATTTTTATTGCAAAAAGCGAATTTGTGTCACAGTGGATAGAATAGTGAAACGTCATTTGTAAACGTAATGAATACTGCAATTGGATTATTTGCGTAGAACAATCTCGAATGCTGGACTGATTATTTTGTTATACTTGAACTATGGGGTCAACACGTGAGGCAAAAGTTCGGGACAAAATTATCTTATCTCTAATTTACATTTTGGTATACAGTATTTAATGTAAGTTATTTTGTTACAGGTAATACTCAAGTTTCAATGAAGTTAAAAGATATTTTCATAATATTTCCCGACAAACAGGAAAGTATTTTCTCATATTCCTATTTTTTAAGTATACAAACGGACTAGTTATCTAAAATAAGATATCACTTGACCTCCATTTATTAAAGAGCGCTATCATACCTTCGTGTAATGTGTCTTTAAAGTCATATTAATATTATAAATACAAAGTTTAAATGGATGGATGTTTGTTAAAGTTTGTAGCCTAAACGGCTGAACGGATCTCGATGAAATTTAGCATAGATGTAGAGTATGGTCTGGAAGAACGCATGGGCTACTTAGTATTTTTTAATTTAACGTGAACGGAGTCGCGGGCTAAAGCTAGTTGTACAATTATGAATTTTACTTTTACAGTTGTTACTTTTTTTTTCTTGAGACAAATTTATAGGTATGCTCGTAATGTTGATCCAAGCAATTACTTTTTGTTCTATAAATGGAACCATAAATTACGTATTATTTCGTATCGAGTTCGCATTATTAATAATTCATCGATGCTTTTTGTTAATTAATAATGAAGTGACCGCCATTTAAAACTATATCGACGTCCGATAAGGTAGGAACATTTTTGTTTTCTATAGCAAAACTGTACGTCTCAATTCTAATAAATTCATATTTCTTACGGCCGCCCATTGTTTCTGTTTCACATTCCATTTTAATGTATTGCTTGGTGGAATTTAATAATTGAAGAATGTTCTGCGGTCTGAAGAAACAAAATGGTATGTCCAAGGACTCTTATCCTCGGACCATGATTATGTATAACGTTTTTAATATTGAAGTTATTGTGAACTGATCGGCTTTTTTCGGCCATCTTATCATTTTAAATAAAATGCATCTATGCTTTATCAGATTTTAGATTTCAATGCTTCGATAACTTTATTTCTTGTTTAATTATTAATGACTATACTAATACATTTCTTATACTTTTGCGGTCTCATAATAAATCACTAATTTCTATGATATTGTTAAAAGTAAAGAGCGAATATTTTATCGATCCTAGGGTCAGTAGAATCAATAGAAAATAAGAAATAATAGTTATTAATAATTTCCTTTTATTAAGTAAATATTAAATTACTTATTGTATTCTATTTTAATATATAAATATAAATAAACATAGCTAAAAATTAAATTAAATTACTTGAACTCTAGTTGTGATTTAATCTATTCTAAGTTTTGTATGACAGATGTGAAATAACTTAAAATATTCTGTTTCACATTTTACTAAAAATAACAGCTAAATTAGAAAACAAGAATTTTAAGTGTTCGTTTTATAATGCTTACGGAATATTATCATAAATTAATTTTGTTATGAAGCTATATTTCGCCTCAATGTTAATGCGGTTGATGTAAAAAATTTTGAACGTTGAATTTATGTTTAACATCCAGCAGAAATTGTTTAACTCGTTTTATAAATGCCGAATAACGTGTGATATTTGGAGGTACAATATAGGATTTTATTGTTTAAATCTCACATCAAACAATAAACCAAAGCCTAAGATTATCTATACCTGTGTTCGCTGCATGGAAGAGTAAGAAAGTCCGGTTCTTTCTTCAATATTGCAGGTTTGTTCGTTTTGTACAGCATTAAATAATCTGAAACAAACAGATCTCAGTTTTAATATGATTTATTATTTTCTGTTATCATTAGCTACATCAATAAATTATGCTTATTACGTGATAAAGTATAATTTCTTGTAACAAGCAGATTATAATTGACATGTTTAATTATTTATAGTCACGTAGAAAAGTAGTAATTTGTTTAATTTTTTCTTATTATACAAGATGCGATCTTTTATATCTCGTACGGCAATCTGTTAACTTCATAATGATCTAGTTATATGACTAAAGAAGCCTGTTCATACACCGAGAATCGTCGAGCAAAAGACAAATTTAATATAACAAATGTATAATAGAAATACAACATAGACCTTTGAAAAAGGGGGTTAACTATATGAGAATTCAATAAATTTTATAAAAGAATATTAAATTAAAAATGGTTTATGAATGTTAATCATAGCTCACTATACCTCCTCACTATGGAGTTCGGAGCCTACCCTAAGTAAAAGGTGGCTAGGCCATAGTCAACCACGCTGGCCCACTGCGGGTTGGTTCTTCACATATATCTTTGAATTTCTTCGCCGATATGTGCAGGTTTCATTACGATGTTTTCATTCACCGTAAGAGCGTCGGGTATATTATGTACATATGAAATTCGAAAATCGAAAACATAAAAATTTTAGTTGTCATTATATAAAATTGTGTTATATTTTTAACATGTGTAATATGTCCTTTATGTATATCTTTAAATCGTATACACGTAATTTAAAAGCTACACAACGTCATTACGAAAGATAAATAGAGATATGAAGACCGAGCAAAAACTTGACAATGTCATTGTCATTTGTTCCAATCTTTTCCCATGGTGGTAATTTAGACAAATTATCAACTACATATTTAACTTTAGAAAAATCAGTAGATCATATAATTTTGTAGTTAATAAGAGGAGCAAGCGATATGCAGACTTCCTAAGATAAGAGAGTTATTTGCCATTTATAAGTTTTGCAAATTTTATATTAAAGCTTACTAACTAATACTTGATTTATTTATAATAGTAAATTTTGATGTTACCCCCAACAAATACCCCGACTAGCTTGTTTGAAATTAGAATGTGTTCTCTGCTTGGAAATTCATGCATTCATCATAAGCAAGTAAACTTTAACTGTGTTAAGACCGGTCAAATATATTAATATATTAAAATATAAAATTGTACAGTTAAAACATCTAAGCATTTTTAATAATGTCCTAGTATTATGCAGTTCTGAATATATGCGTACCGAAGACAGTTCAGTTATGCATAGGCTGCATAATACGTCCCCGAGGCTTGAATTTATTAACTGTTCACAAGCTTGCCTAGGCAGCTTTTCTATGATATAGGAGCGCTCTCGTTCTAATATGAGCTTGCAAATACGAAGAAAGTTTTCAATTATTTCTCTAACTATTAACAGTTTTATTAAATTGTAGTTGCAGATGTGTTTTACAAAATTTATTATTAAAATTGAGTCTCATATTAACAGGATAAAATTATTAATTATTATAATTTTTTCTATTCTTTTTTTTTTCTCGAAAAGATCTGTATCAAGAGTTAAAAAGTGAAGTATATATGAGTAAATTATTTCTATAAAATTTGGTACCATTATCAATTTTTTCACCATGAAGGAGGATCTCACTTAAATATTTTCAAATTGATAAGTTTAATAAGAACTAGAAAGTTTGCCTTTTCACCTTTCTCCTAAATAAGAAGGTTTACTACGTATCCATAAAATCAATAATAATATCCATGGGAGATTCGAACCCACGGGCATTATGCCGTAAATCAGTGCAACTATCACTTGTGTCCGACGCAACAATTCTAAGAATATTAATAAAAATCTCGCCAAGTGTCCCTATTACAAGAATTACGTTTTATTACGTAGTCTAACACGTTTGGAGAGAAAAACGTTGTATGACAAGATATCTCAATTCTAACATATTATATGAATCATCAAAGTCCGCGCAAGTTATTTGATGTGTAATATTTTTATAAACTCGACTAAGAAAGACTTTTTTGCGGATGAACTTTAAACGGCCTTTACATGTTGATATGTAACTGCGTATTTAATGATAAAGCCACACCAAAGTAACTAAAATACTCGATTGACTATAAAGTTTGTACGCATAACTAAATGTGAGTTTCCAAAGCCGGGACATTCGTAAATAACTTGTTTTGAAATTTTTCAAGAGCTATGAGAGCGTACGCACACCTGAAACTATCCTATCGCAAAACTGTTTAGTCTCGCTTTGATTCATATTAGCTTATATGAGCGCACACTTCTCGATTTTTAGTTGTGCAACTAAACAGTTGAATTGGCTGCAAAACAATCGACAAACGCACAACAGTTGTGCGATAGTTGAAGCAAAGGTCTGCCCCCGTTTTATGAAAGTACACCATGATGAAAACCACGATAAAAATTGCGTGCAGAATCCAAAAATAATACATCGCCCATTATTAAACCTATTACAATTAGAAATAAGAAGTAAATAATAATCTTCAGTTTTAAATATCGTGTCACATTGTTAACGAAGTATTAACTAATTAAGTTATATAATGTAAACAGACGCATAAAAAAATCCACAACACATTATATTTTCAACGTGAATTTAATAATAAAAAAAAATCGCCGCAAATCTGTTTTAGTATTCATTAAAAGTATGCATAACTGCCGAGTTAAAGAGCCCGGGGCGGACTATTAACTGAATTGATAATTTAAATTTCCTTTCCAAAATGTCTACAGGGACACATTGGCTTTAGAATTGCTTGCAATAGACGCAATGTGAATAATTAAAGTGCTTAAATAAAAGTTTTAAATAGAAGTCTTTTTACAATTTCTGTAAATCATAATTAGACATATTGTAACAGTGAAAATATGCAAAGAAGCTAATGACACAAGGACTTACAAGTGGCTCCCAAAAGTGGATTTACTATAATTAATGTTTTAATAAGGCCTTTTAAGAATAATAATATTAAATGTTGGACATATTTTAATAATACAAAACCTATGTTAAATACTTACAACTTCTAAAACTTGCTATTTGATTGGAATTTAGAACAATCAAATCAAGTTAAGACCGTTATTAAAAGCACATTAGACGCACAAGAGCGGCCGTCGCGAACCTTCTGTATTGTTTCTTTGTCAAGCGACTGCCGTTTGCATTAATCGCCTGTTTTATGATCCCACTCCACGTCAATGAATTTGTCTCATTGCCGTGTTTATCCCCCGAGGGAATGTCTTCTGAATTTAACTGAGCTGAGGCATAAATAGGTAAGATTTATCAGTCAAATCATTTTGTATTGTTTGTTGGTCGCGACGAAAATTATAAATGTTGAATCCTTAGCTATATGGATTGCGCAAAATAAAATTTATTTTTAATTTGCGTTATCCATACAGCGTATGAATTACTTTAACACTTTTGGTACTTGATCAGAATAAGTAAGACCAACTTAAATTGAAACATAAACAAATGGAAAGAAAAGTTTATATTGACATAGCAGGCTTTATATTTATTTCTTTATGCTATTTTGTGAAAATGTTTAGACACTCTGTTTAAATTAAAAAATAAACTCATTCTCAAGCGTATTCTTAGCGTTTGAAACTGGCGCAGGTGATTGAATTAAACAGATTCACTTGACAAATTCAACACCGCGCGTGGCTTTAAATCTGTTTGTCTGAAAATCACCAGACGCCTCTTAACACAAAACATCAAAGTACTGAGTACAACGCAGCGCGTACAGTCAACAAATTATTATACAAAAGTTGAGCCAGCTAAGCTAAAAATACCAGAATCAAAGGGGCTGCAAGAAGCGAACGAAGATCATTCTATTTATGTTAATGTCACGGGCGTGAGGAAGCGTTTAAATCCAGTCATTAATTATTGTCACGGCTAAGACAAAATAGATAATATATTATCTACTTGTTACCCTCTGTATATACCCTAAAGAGCAGGACGAAAGAAGTAACAAGGAAATAAGTAGTATTCAAGCTGAACAGATTGATGATGGAGATGCGTTGAAAAAACCTGCCCTTAAAAAACAACGAGGATGCTTAAGGAACATTTGCTCCTAAATGAGTTTTGGAAAATGACGTAAGAACGCTGCAGGGATATTACGAACCATTTTGTCAACAGGCATAATTTACGACACACGATTCTTTTATGGAGATGAGATACAGAAGAGATATTCGAAATTTTATGACGTTTAAAATTAAAAATGTCACAATTTTATTAATGCTTCCTTAAAACCGAAATAGACGAAATGGGGTTATTGTTGTGAAATGCATAACCAATATTAGTTCTACCTTTATGTGACTAGTTAGGCTTGTGTCATATCAAAATCATCATTACAAATATTATTTACAGGAACACATTTACAGATTTTAAATACAATTAGTCAAAATCTTACTAATGCCAGAAATAACTTTCATAGTCATTTATGTTTAACGGATTTCATTAAATTCTAAATCCGTTACGATTATGTTCAAAAACAATGATCTAAAATCAAAGCATCATACAAGTCATGGGCTGTAATTGAACTAGTAGATACTTCGCTGTTACAGAGAAGTCACAATTCAATTCACTCCTCATAAGCGTTCGAATTAAGTCTTAAGGTCTCTGATTTCATTATTAATAGTTCTGGGAGCTCGTACATGGATGTGATAATGACCTTTTTAATGATACTACGTACAGATGACAGGCGTTTTATTTAGTATTTACGAATACAGAATCAGCAATTAAATTATTATATACTAGCTTTCGCCCGCGACTCCCTCCGCGTGGTATTAAAAAAACAAAAATAAATAGCCTATGTGTTCTTCCATACTCTGCTTTACATCTATGCCAAATTTCATTCAGATCCGTTCAGCCGTTTAGGCTACAAACACTAACAAACATCCATCCATCCATCCATCCATCCATCCATCTAAACTTACGCATTTATAATATTAGTTAGATAGTTAGATTACAAAAATTTAATCTTACTGATATTATATAATAAATGCGAAACTTTAAAAAGAAGTATTGATGGATGTTTGTTAGAGTTTGTAACCTAAACGGCTAGACAGATCTCTACTAAATTTGGCATAGACGTAGAGGATAGTCTGGATCTGGAAGAACACATTGGCTACTCACGCTACTTTTTTTAATTCCACGCGGACGAAGCCGCAAGCGAAAACTAGTAACAACATATTTTTATGATGATTAATTATGTACCTTTACATTTATGTTATAGAATCTAAAAACAATTCTCGTTTTATTTGTATTTTAATAAAATGTTCTCATTTCCATTTAATCTCGAGTACAGTTAGCAACTCTTTCTATTTTATCACAAATAAATAAGATACGTTATCTCTTAAATCGTGTGAAGAAATATTTATGAACGGTCTAAAATAAATTTTAACCACCGTAAATGTAATTAAAAGACTGGAGGCGGTCGTTTCTTTGTGAAATTAACAGTAATCAATTAGGATGAATTTATGGCTGTTTTATGTCGAAGATAGAAAATTAAAATTTCAAACACCTTGTTTAAATTTCGTCAGCCCACTATTTTTATATTAAATAGATTTCTGAACCATAATGATATGATGAAACTTTTGATTACTAACAACAGTTTGAGAGTTAATTAAATAGGTAAAGGATAAAACGACCGTTTGGTATTTAGGTTTCTATAGAATAACATTGACCATGCCAAAAGCATTTATGAATATCACTACTTCATACATATAACATTAAAATTAATTTCTCCGTGTAGCAAACTAGACGCAGAAGTGTTAAAAAAAACTCACGTAGTACAATTATGTATAACTAAACTAATATAGTCGTTAGTATTATAATTATAACTTCACACTGATCTAATGTAGTTCTCCGTCATTCAGTGATTTAGCTTTGAGTAGAAGCAAAAAGTTGAACTCGTACTAAGCGAGTCAGTGAGATTGCAATAAATCTTCCCCCTTCCACGCACACACGCACAAGGTGACTTCACTTACTGCAGACAAGTGTTATAATTATGTTAAATTCAATATCGTACACATTGCCGATGTTCTACAGCGACGTTGATCAAAATAATCGAAGTAACTATTTACAGTTTTGTGTTTATCAGTGTTGCTATATTTTTCACTCTATACGTCATTAAGCGGTTCTCGTAGAATGACGTAATTTTGACGTCAGGGATTAATGACCTAATGTACATTTGTGTTATTAAGTCTACTGCTACCACTAATCCAATCTTGTTCTATTAAAAGTTACATTTTTATTAGATAAAAATTGAACTGTGTTTAAACTGTTTAAACACATTGTCCGTGCGTATTACCGCTGGGGACCTTAGCCCGTGGCCGACACAGATGGTGTTATAGTGCGCGCGGTTAGCGAAAGCGTGGAAATAAAAAACGTAACAAAACATTACTGAGCCACTAATAATGTAGCTTATGTACCAAGCCGAGCCCGCATCTGGTGTTTTTGCGATTACGGGGAAGTCAACTTATTAACGGCTACTGTACAATATAACGTTAATTGCTTCGTTCCAATTTACTACAGTTCATAATTACTACGTTTCAATAGGGATCTAACACATTTATTAAGTACAAAGGAATCAGATAACAAAAATAATTTTGTAGTGTACTAACATCTATAAAGTTTAGAAATGTACATTTAAAAGTGTTTCATAAATTCATTACTAAAGGCCAAACAAGTGAAACCTAATTTTTAATATGCTTTCCACCTTACACAAAGCAATCGAGTTGCATATGTTTTTCACGAAATTCACCGAGCACTATCCAAATAACCCAATAAAGACAAGATAGAACACAAGTACTCTGAATAAATTATTTCCTCTCCACGCTAAGTGGTCACGGCACACGCACAATGAGACCTAATATATGACATATCTTTGTGTCTCCGAACAAATTTTCGTCTTACCGCATCATCTTGTGATTCATGAATGAACTGACATCCCTTTGAAGTCAGAAGCGACTAGTTCTATCATAATAATTGTAGAAGACTGAAATGTCAACAAAATTAATTTTGTGGCATTATTTTCTATTAACATACGAGTAATACACCCGCTAACTGGTCCATAGATAATTTTGCTGTTTATACTGATTAATCTTTTTTTTGGAGACGCATGTTACTCTTAAAATAGTGATCAAATAGACATATTTTGTTTATTATTAAATCTCTATTTTTTTTTTTCGCCACACTGATTGATATTTGCTTTCAGGGCTTCATTTAAAAGGTGCTTCCCACAAAACCAATATATCCATTTAATACGCAAAATTGATTCTCGAACCAAAGGAATCGCCTTTGGCACTAAACGTTTTGCAGAAGCTTTATGTTTATAGGCAAGATCGACCTACCAAAGTATTCTCGTATTTTATTGCAAAGATTATCGAGGTCCGGATGATTTATGAACTCGGAATTCTCGAGGCGACCGTCTGCGGCGAGCTTTCAGATTTTTTCTTACCCACCGCGGTCTCCTTGTGTGCATTTAACGCTGATTAAACTGTAAAATTACGGACTCAAAGCTCTCTGACAGATGCGACGTTAAATAATAGAATTATTCACACACGTACCGATGCTAAAGGTAGCGGTGTGATACGGAAGGTCCATTGTACACGATGAAATCCACTTGTAACATAAAGATAACAAAAGGTATCTTTGGCAAATTGTAAAATATACACCTAATTATTGTATTGAAGTGTGACGGAGCGTCGAGGATTTCGACCTTTTGGGGCTATTGTAAACACTCCTTGAGGCTAATAAAACATTACAAAAAATGAAATTTTAGTACATCGCTACTGTCCATGTTATGATAGGCGTCTTCACATTTTGGGCCTTGTTTTTCAAGCGTAACAAGAATTATCAAAGTATTCAAGTAGTAGAAAATCCAGATTGTTAATTTTTGTTAGCGAATCATATATATTTTTGACTTTGTTTAACATAAACGTTTTACATAAACTCATGTGAAAAATGATTCCTACATATAAATTTTTAGTACTGTTTATTCTATAAAAAATTTAACTTTGGCCCCAAGCTTCCCAAGAATGAAAAACAACACAATGTGATCAATTATAAATTTCGGCGACACTCCCATTCTTCACGAACCTAAATAGTTAATATTATGAAATATTACCCTGTTATCGAAACGTTGCCGCCTTGATTCGTTTTTACGATAAATTTTTTGTAACTCCACGAGCGTACTTTTTGGAGAATTTATACATTTTTATGAATGGACCCTCCGTTCTCGGATCGTTCAAGGGTCGATTGTTTTGTCAGACCAACACCTGGATGCAAACAAATGGGTTCGCGTAACCGTTGCAAATCAAAATGGCTGCCCTGTGGACGGCGTAAAAATAATTTTGCGATATTTACTTTTTTAAAATAAATAGGATATCAAAGTAAATTGTTAATTCAACTGTTAAAAATGGAAATTACATGATAACGCTTTTACATTTTAACTATGCTTTAAAGTTTACTATTCCGTAGAATTAAACAACAGTTAATTTAAAATTCATTCAGTAATTGTATTTCTTTGTCGCGTTTAAGTTATTAACAAATGTTTCCCCTTTACATTATAAGTGTGTAATTTATTGTAATACCGGGACACTGTTTTAACCGCGTTGTACACGTTCGAGTTATCTTCGGCCGCTTTGTGTGATACGTTTTTAATTAAATTTCGGTTCGTTAGCATCGTGGCCCGTTAGTATACTGTCATTTAGATTGGTACTATCAACAACTGCGTATTCCAATAACATGCCAGCTGTTCTCGTTGACTACTTTATGAGATACGGATATTTCTTTTACAATAAACATGACTTTTATAATAAAAACAGATCAAATAAAAGATAATCAAGACTACTTCGGCATTCATATGAAGGTTAAAATAACGTTTATCGGTTTAAATTACCCAGATTTTTGTATATCAATTAAATCTACGCCTTCAAACTTATAACCAAACTTTTTTTTTAAATGTAATATAAAGTGGCAAACGAGCAAACGGCCACCTGAATCCACCGAAATGGAAAGCGACCGCTGC
>DVQH01001227.1:0-13929 GCA_018231625.1 Papilio phestus | reverse complement strand
AATTTAAGATTTAAAATTTGTTTGTGTTGTTTTAAAGAACATGTGATTTTCACAAGAGGCATTTTCACGGGGCATTCATAGATGACGTGACCTAAGCCACGCCTTGGGGGTCGATCAATTGCCTGCTATAGTATACAGTCATGAGTTAACAGCGGATTGATCGAAATAGCCACCACTTTGGTAGTGCAAATTTTCGAACAGTCGCGTGAACACTTTGCACTACAACAGAAGGAGCTAATCCGTTGTTAACTCAACACTGTATACAATTGATATTTGTCCTAAAGTCCAATCTAGGTAATGTAATCAATAATTGTGGTTAATTGCCCCTTTGCTATTTGCTAGTGTTTGCCCAGTTTTGTTTTTACAGTAAAAATTCAAAAGTTCGATTGTGTAATTCGGTGTGTTTGGATGTTTTTAGAAGTAAATCTATAGGCTAATAATTACTTTTGGTTGTTTTTGTCAACTCAGCACAATTGTTCTATGTTTGCACCGCGAATTCTAATCTAGAATCAATATCATGTTGTCAGTAAGCTAATTTGAGTAGATTATTTGGGTGAAGCACTCTAGCACATGTTTTTCTTCTCATAGAAGCTTGGCAAAAGATTTATGATAAGTAAACATTCTATGGAAATAAGAAAACCGTCATTGGTCGCATAGAGTGATGTACTTGTGACACTGGTTTGCATAATAGCTTTTTTAGAAATCATTTGGGCAATAATGATCTTTACTTTTCTGCTCCCATTACAATCTAAATCAAAAAATATTTTTTAATAAAATATGAGACAGTTTTATTGCTAGAATAGTAAAATTTGACTGGTGTAGCAGTAAAATTTCTGCTATTAAAACGACTTAGCTGTGCCAATGCTGACATTTGACTACACGTCCTCACTATTATGTTTTCATTGAGTTTCTCAAATTAAGCAGCACAAAGTCAGAATAGCTTTTTAATAACATATCAAAATTTTTATTTAAATAATTATTAAGAAAAAATTTGTTTTTTTAAACAGTAGATGGTATTTGAGGTAGAAACCCTCTTTGCATAGTTGCTTAAAGTTTTGTTTATTGTAAATATTCTCTCATAAACTATCTCCTAAATCAATTAGTCACACAGCTGAGTGAACTAGGAGAATATGCCAAAAACTAGTAAAATAGTTTAGATAAAAGTGAGAGTGATTAATGGTAGTGAGTGTCCAAATGGAAGTACTTATCAATGGTCTTCCACAAGGTGTACACCAAATCGATTGTGTCCTCGAGTTTACTTGCCAATCTGTCCCCATTCTATCAGCTTTCACTTGATTCGTTGCTAAGCACGTACGGCTCATTTAGACTGTGTATGCATACATAACTTTCAAGTGGCTTCTTTCACATACGTTTGCTTGTCTATATTCTCTAGGTTTTTACGAGAGGTGAAAGACGAAACCATCATTGAGCATTCAATTCAACTTGAATCCAAACATCATTCTTTTATCAAATTACTACTACTTTTGTCCTACTTTATCCCGGTAGTTTATTGGAAATCAACTTAATTACAGGTCAACAATTTAGTTTGGACAACCCAAAAAATGTCTATTCTTAGATTCTAGGGTTACCGGTGATTGTGAAAGAGGTGAGCAAAATCTCCAAGGACATTCCATTCGCTCGCATTCTCTGCCAAACGGAGGAACGAAAAACTAATTACAGTGCAGCGACATCTATCGTAACTAAAATAGTTTTTATAAACAAACAACTTGTTCGCCATTGCTAAAAGTGAGAGAGAGAGAGAGAGAGAGAGAGAGAGAGAGAGAGAAATGACAGACATTAGCGAAATAAACCTGACAGTGAGTGAGTGCACTGACTAAGATTTATCTTGCTCACAGTAACTGCAGTTAATGGAGTGGAGCTCACTGACAACTTATCAACCTTGTCAAAAGAGTCAATTGTATGAAGTATTCAAAGAAAATATGGAACACTACAGTTAAAACAGTATGGATTCAGAAGTAATTAGATTTAAACTTATTCTCACTAGTTTTTAAAAATTCTAGACCTCGGGCCCAAGTTCACCTATAATTTGAATTGGAAGTATAATTAGTTTCCAATTATCCTTATCGGGTAAATAAGTTAAACAAGAACATCATGCCTTAATGTAGATAGAAAGTTGGAAAATAAACCTAGAACTGTAAAAAACATTCGAGCTATATTTTGAGTTATAACTATAGTTCTGAAACAAGCAGCAGCAACAAAACATACCGATCTTTCATACATCAAAATTTCTTGTTAGCAAGTTGGGGACATGTTCATACCAAATACTGACAGAGCAATATGATTGCTTCAATCAAATGACTGTTTTGTGTATGTGTTGTAAAAATAGTTGCATCAGTGATCGTAATCATCATCATCCATCATAAATATTGTGCACAGTTCTTTGTTTACCCTTTGTTTTCATTATTATTCATTACAATACAGTGAAAAAAACATACCGTTTGCTCGATGCAAATAACACAAATGTTTCGTTTTTACTCAAGTTTCACTGCACAGATTAAAACTTGATAACAAAGGAATATGAGATGAAAATCTAGAAATATACACTGAAAATTCACACTCTACTAGAGTAGTTTATCAAGACTGAGGGTGACAGTTTTGTTGACAAGATACGACAGCATATTCGTGATCAACCGAAGAGAAAGGGAAAGGGAGAGGGAGAGGGAGGGAAGGAGGGAGAGAGAGAGAGAGAGAGAGAGAGAGAGAGAGAGAGAGAGGAGAGAGGAGCACGATGAGATATAAAATTAAATTTGCTGTGTCAAGTCGGAGTATTAACAGTGGTGATGCGTGTCGGTGAGGGCGGTATAGCTGAACTCTCTTCTTGTCGAACGAGGGATCACACAGAGTGGGTTGTGTGAAGTGGGTAATGGAGTGGCGCAAGACTAGATCGACTAGACCAACTAGACCAACTTGTTGTCTCGCCCTAGAAGGTCTCTCTCGGTGTGTCAGTCTGTGAGAGAGCTTGGTGGAAGAGTGAGCGGTTGCCACTGGGCTCGCTCTCGCCACCCCTCGACTGGTGTCCCTGGCAAGATGCGTCACTGGAGCGCGCACAATCCAATTGCCCTCTCATCACAGACACAGTATGAGCACTACCAGTGGTTGTTGCTTCCGCAATGGTTCCAATTAGTTTCAAACGTACATCTTCAAAGAGAAACTTCAAGTGCATCACCAACAAGAGACTCAAAAGTCACTTGAAAATCGTTACCATTGTGACACACAGTAACAAAGGCTACGTACAACAAATACCTATTAAAACTCAGTTTACGCAAAGCAATGCTTTCAACCAGATAGACGTATCTGTAAATATGTAATTGTGTATTTATAAAGGTCAAACCATAAAGTGACATTCTCTCATTCAACACATTACTTCTGTACTATTTCTGCTTAAAACAACATTGACTTGTGTGTTTATGTCTGGACTTATCTAAAGATACTATCCGGCTAGGCCAAAATAGTAGAACAGACGAGAGCTAGCCAAATAGAAATTTGTTGAGAAAGGGCAATGCGCCTGCCGGTGGAGACTGCTGTAGCCATTTGGTACGAGTGATGGGCATTTGGAGACCCGGTGGCAAGTGATGTGCAACTCAATTATATGATTCACTTGATCGTCCAACTTCACTACCGCTACTTCACTTTGCACCTCTTGGATTCTTCTACAAACGTTCCACTGTAGTCTAAGTGTTCATTTAAATAGTTATAGGCCCAGATGGGCACAGAACGTTACTACATTACTGCTAGTCGCCAGATTCTAACGCACTATTCACCCAAAACCATAAAGCATGGAATGTGCAAAGATGAAGAAAAGATCTGGCAAAGAACGATTTTCATCTTAATCATTATACTTTTAGTTGTAAACTTGCACAAAAATACCGAAAACTTAACACAGATATAAAGTTCATTTTAAAATTTTGATTTAATTTAAATTGATGCATAATCCAATTCCTGTGCTGACATTGGATAAAAAAGAATTGTAGATTAAATTGGAAGTCTTCATATTTATAAGGAAGGAAGCCATGAAGACGTCACTAGTTGTACATTGAAAAAACAGATGAAGAGGAGAAATAGAAAATAGTACAAAAACAATTACTATCGTGTTACATATGAAATTAATATGTAGACTTTAAAACGTTATCAGAAGTTTTTATAGGTAATAAATTATTTGATTTAATAAGTAGCATTATCTAAAAATGGTATTTTAAAAATAGTTTAATCATATTGCCTCGATCGACTTTTGTATAAGATTTTATATATAATCAGGTATATGGTTTTTAAAATTCTAAACATGTACATCAATCAATCTAGAAACTTATAACACCAATAAATTCAGATGAAGTTAAAAAGTTAAATTATTTTAAAAGTTTAAGCTGTTCAATAATTAAATAATTCATAATAATAATTTTAAATAAATACCACATTAACAAAGTCTATTTTTTATGTCTGTATGTGTATACATGTTAACAGTGTTTGTGAAAGAATGGTCATCTATTTAATTGGATTTAAGTACATTACAGGTGTCACTTGAATGACGCATTTTACGAAAAAAAATTAAATTAGTTTGAACTTGGCAAATTTTCTTAATGCTTTAAAAACTTAAAGCTATATATTTCTGCGGTACATAAGCAGGTACATAGATTTAGGTACATGTAAATTTATGATAGGCAAGATAGTTGCGCAACTTGAAGAAATATAAGATGTAGTGAAGCTAAATTAAACTTAGTCTCCTCTCTCTCTCTCTCTCTCTCTTTGTTACCCCATGTCCTCTATAGTTCACTATAAACTCAGTAATAATGTAAGTTAAACTTAGTCTCTCTCTCTCTCTTTGTTACCTCATGTTCTCTGTAGTTCTTGTTTTAGATAATGACTATCTATTGTACTTAAGACCAAACTTTTTCATTTAACGCTGGCATGGCTTATTATGCGTTTGTGATCTATTTTTAAAGAAACTGCTTTAATTAGTTGGCACAATTAATAGTAAGAACTGATCAGAGATAGAAACAATGACCAGAATCAAATAGAACGGCGTATATAATAATACCTACCCAGACTCAGTAGTAATGTAAGTCAATCAATATTTAAAAAGAGGAAAGTAAAAAAATATTCAAACATTTTACGACAGCCATTATATTTATTATTATTATTATTATACGCCTAAATCAAAAAGCTAATGAAAATGGAAACTGATTAGTTTTATATATTTCAGCTATTTTATATAATGCGTTTTCATCTGACAGGTGAAGTTCACAAAGCAAAAAAATGACTCAAAACTATAGTAGAAAAAATATATATAAAAAAGTCAATCTCAATGACATTTGGATAAACTTGTCACTTTGTTCAAATGTCTAGAGTAAAATGCGCTATTGCTCAACACAACACTCAACACTTGCTCAAATTCACTCACTAGTTGACAGAGTTAGATAAATTTATTCTTACTAAAAATAAACATCGAATGCACATACCAACACCGTGGACAAGTTCAAATCTTTTCTCCAATTGATTCTAGTTCTATTTGCATACCAAACTAATTAGTTTTTCGTGTTATCTGAAAATCAGTAGACAAGTTGAATTAATTTTTAACAGAAAAACTTAACTAAGTTAAAATTAAAGAAACGAAACTTCTCAAGCAAAATTGTGAGTGGGAAATTGATTAGCAATTCAAATTGATGCAATGTATTTATTTTCTCTACTTTTAAAACACAAAAGTTTATTCAAACCAAGAAAAGAATATCAGATTTCGTTTTTAATTACCATAAAAGTTATATGAAGATAAAGAACCGTATTTACCTGTCTCTCAAAGATACAAAAACAAATATAACTTTATAGAATGTCACGGTTTATTTGATAAGTTGTTTGGCCTTCACTGGCAATCAAATAGACATGGCATCTAAACCCAAAAGTGTCCGGTTCGACTTCCGTTTGTTTACTCTCTAGCGGTTATCAATTTTGTTCTGGCCTACATTGTCATAAAAAACCCGATTTGTTGCTTACAATTCATCTACCAGACAGTTGAGCGACATTCTTTTTCAAAACACATGTTTTATTATATTTTTTAAATTAATTTTTAAATGTACATTTATTTCTGTTTTCATATATGACAGTTCATCAAAAGGAATAATTCAAAAATCTTCCAAGACTGCGTCATTGTATTAAGTCCAAAATTAATTTATTTTTAATTTTTTGTGCGCCCCAGAGGTTAAACTAAACTGGTTCAACTATTGCGCTATTATTCAAACTAGTGATTTACTACTTTTCGCACTTGAAACTTACCCTCTGAGTCTTTAAACAACAAGACAGATTGTTAATTAAGCTTTAACCCTTTCGAGCCCAAAAATTATCAGTAAAAGATAAACCTTATATCGCTAATTGAATGAGTGGGACACTTACGTCCCGATAGCGCCTTCGGGAGCGAAAGGGTTAACATGATTTATTCCGTATTGAATAAAATAGACTTTATTTTGAAGCTGATATTGATTCGTAGCTTAACCGAATAATTTTTGAAGTTTAAACATTTTACATTTCATAATGTTTTTGCGATTTGGATTAAATTACACGGAAACCAGTGTAAAAGTTTTAGTACGTATTTCAAAAGTTTTCAAACCTATGTCATGTTCTTGGAATTTTTCACTATTTCACTTTGTGAGAGAAACTTCTAGACCAACAATTCTCAATATTAATTCAATATTTTCCTTGTAGTGTTTTTATGTTTTCGATGTAAAGTGTAAATATTTTTTGTTTACCTATTAGTAGGTGAAGATCATAGGTTGACTTCTAATCAACTTTGTCAAAAAACAAAACATTATTGTAGATTCTTCATTTCTCTTACATTGGAAATAAATGTGAAATTTTAAAAAATAGAAAAAGTATAAATAACCAATCCGCACACCAGCTGCAGCGTAAGGTGGAGTTGTCTAAAGCACTGTAGAAGCTACAAAGAAATAAACCTGAATCCATATATCTAGTTCTTCTAGTTGACTCAATGAGATTTAGCAACTAATTTTTTTAATTTGATACTTTAAATTAGTTAAGAAATACAAAGTCCAAAGCTCTTTTACCTGTCTTATGTAATTGTAATAAAAATTGTCACTAATCCAACCTTATTAATGAATACTACCAATAAAATTATTTAATTCTTTCTAATATAAACCACCTCGATATTTGTTTTATTGTTATTTTTTATTGATCAACTAAAATTCATTATCCCAAACATTTCATTGACATTAGAAATCTAAAGAGAATGATGTCAAAACTTTTGAGAAAACACAATAAAATGTGTCACATAAAATGTTGTTTTTTTCTTGGGCTGCATTCAAGACGCCATTGGTCATTTTCAATCGCTTTTAATGTGATCTATTTTGAGATGCTCTTTGTGAGTAGACCAAGTGAGCCAGTCTGGTGACCAGTTGTCCAGCCAATCTCGTCACCAAAGCCCTCAAGCGACAATTCAATTCAATTGGTATGTGTTCCACTCTCCTGCACTGTTTGCTTTCCCTAACTTATTTGCACTGTTTGCCAGTAGATTTAGTAGGGTTTGAGGGTTGAGTGAGATTTCGCCACTACTTCAATGAGAAAGGTAGAGGGTTAAAAAAATTTATTTTCCACTAAAGGAACCTACCATATTGGGGAGGAGTTTTCTTATCACAATTTTAAGTAATGCACGCAATGCCCCCTAACAGTTAATGAACTAATGAACTGAAAATCTCAAGAATTGTGATATTTAAAAAACAGATTACTAGATTCTAGAACACTTGCATCGATTTTGAAGAGAAAGAAAAAATGCAAATGAGAAGCTGCCAAGCTGCGTACTAATGACAAAAAAGTAGAAAACCCAAAAATTAATGTAAGTTTTACCTTTGAAGGAAACAGTAATATTGTAATAACGACATCTGAAATAATATTCAAACAGTGTTTGCTGTAAAACAACGATCAAGTTGCAGAAATCAATCATCATATTTCATGTTTACTGTGTTTGAAAATCATCAGGTAAACATCGACCAATTCCTATTCGTTTGATAATGGTTTATCAACGCAGATGTAAAAAAAGTTATTAGATTTTCAAGGTATCTAAGGTAAAATATTTAATAAAAAAATATAAATGAATCTACAGAGACGATAATCGATCATGTGGCCCAAGAGTTGCATAGCAAAAAATTGGCTTAAGAGTGGTGTGTAATGACATTGAACAAAGTTATAGCGACGAGTGTTAATGGCACCAGATGAGAGAGTTCACTCTTGAGAGCATCTGGAGCACCACACCAATTACCAACGGTTCGTTTGGAAAGAAGAAAAAAATTTGTACTGCCTCTCTTCTTTATGTGTTCTGAAAGATAATGAAGAATCTTGTGAAGTCTTCATACTTTTGTGAAAAGATAAAAGTGATTGAGTTGCATACTTAAAAAAATTATTAAAGCATTGAAAAAGGGCAAAAATAGATGGACTAGCACAATGTCAACAGTGCTAAAGTAATCTAGGTGTCATGAATCAAGACTCGAATGACTCCCAACCATTCAGCTTTTGCTTGCGTCACTTCCATTCACATGCCTCATTCCAACCAATTCGAGCTATTCTTGAAGCTAACCAAAAAGCAAAAATCATCGACTTGCCAATTGATAGGTTGATTTGAATTAGTAAAGAGAGAGAGAGAGAGAGAGAGAGAGAGAGAGAGAGAGAGAGATGCTAAGTGCGTTTATTGGAGAGCAAATTGTTTATTTGTCGTAATTTGTGCGTATGTATGTTTAATAGAAAACTCGTGTTTGTTGTGACGCATAAATTGAAGATAAAAATAAACCGCTTTCATAACTTATGAATAGATTAATATGTTTCTGTAAGTTTTGTGTAGGATGCGCTTGATAAAGAAATGCACAATGCCTAAATATTATAACATTTTTTGTGCTTTAACAGTGCAGACTTTTAAAATACCAGAATAAAGTGTACATTTTATTTGTCTTATTTCAAGCATTTGGTCGCTATTTTTTTAATAATATATATATATGAAATAATATCCACATTTAAAATTATGTAAGCTTCAGTATCGATTGAACACATTTAAAGTTAATTGGAAATCTTGAATTTATTTTTTATAATGACAATCAATAAAAAAACACCAATTTTTAATTCTGTTTTAGTTGTAACTCCTAATTCTGATAAAGAAATAAAGTAGGCATATACTTTTCATAAATTTAAATTGTTTTCTTTGTATAACACAGCCCATTGGGTGTGTATATACAGTGTTGCTTCAAGTTTTACTTTTCGAATTTACATTGAAAAGTGAAGCAAGGAAAAAATAGACAGTGTTTGATTTATGAATAGTGAGATCTACACCGCTTACAATGATTTGGTGAAAAGTGAAACAAGTAAAACTTGAAGCATCACTGTATGTACTTTAGTAAAGAAATCATAAAACATTTTTTTGCTTTTCAGAATTTTTCCACAAACCCTTAACAACTATAAACTGAAAAGCTTCCATTTTAACTAAAAGATAACTTGTTATAGTAAATTTACTTGTAGGAAATGAACCAAGATCCGGTCAAACAAATTAATGATCGTTAGGTTTTCTGTCGAAAAATAACAATAATAATAATAATAATAATTAATGTTCTATGACAATTTACTCTACGTTCACTCGGTCGATTGACTTCTGGACAGTTTTAAATCGACTATGCATTGAAAGCAAACAATTTACTCAAAAAATGGTAATAGTTTGACATCTTATATAGACAAGCCATCAAAGAGAAACTACTAAGAAGGCGGCACGTCATCATTTCATTCATACCATAAAAACTTTCCATTTTCAAAACAAATAAGTCCTATCTTAAACGCAATTTTCAAAATAATACAATTTTGAACTAAAAATGCTGTCAATCTGGCACTTACAAGATCTTTTTGATTTATAGAAATTTCCAAGAGTTAAGTGGGACATTTCCAAAATAGTCATTCATAGCAAGTAATTTTAAGTATTTAAATAAAAAAATAAATTGCTATTGTTGTTTGGCTTTTCAAGTGTTTTATAAAAAGTAACACAAGTGTAAACATTGACTATTGAAAAAAATGGTTTTTATTTTATCTATCTTTTATTATTTATTTCAATAAAAATAATTTAAAAATCAAGAGTTGTAATTAAATTTTTAAATTTATTTACACCCACACACTGTGAGCGTACATGCAAATAAATCACGTACATTGTACAAATGATATATGAATCTAGCAACTTTAGCGACTATATTAAATACAAAAAAGTTAAATTAATATTAATATTGAATATTAATAAACTTGGTTGCTTATGCAAAAGTCGAATATGATGAAAATATAAGCAACGTGCATCAAGATGATCTGTGGCAATAAAAAATATTTTAGTTGAAAATGGTTAGACTGCAGCGGTAAAGTCGTACCTCAAAAAACTTCCACTTAGAAATGACATTTACACTACCGGCACTAAAGCCATAAAGATTACGATCGTCATTGACACGTTCGTAGAGAATGACTGTTTTGAATTTTAGTAACACTTGATCAACTTTAGAAGCAGAAAGCTTCATGGTGAGAGGAACTAGAAAATGACGACCGTGGTTGAATCGGTGGTGAACCCATGTCATTGGATAGAAGATGACAACGATGATCATGCCTTGTGTACAAACCATAATCCATAACATAACCACTTCACTGGTATTATCCTGCACGTAGAGTGCAAAGTAAAGTGCTACTGTGTTGATCGGTGCTAGGATGCTCAAAGCGAAAAATATTAATCGTTCCAACATTTTGCGATTAATGAAGAGAATGTAATAACACAGATAATTGTACTGTCTCATGTAACGCCACAGTTCAATTTGAGCTCTAGTGCTTAATTTTTTGCGTGGACCATGAGCTAGTTCTTTCATCATTCGATTAACCCATGTAAGTTGAGTGATAGTGAATGATTGAATTAAAATTGCTGCAGTGCATAGCATTAAGCCAGAATGACAAAAAAGGTAAAAGATAAAGATCTGGAAAACAAGATCAAACAGAACTAATGAAGAGAGATACCACTTGCTCAACCAGTTGGCGGTAGACATGTAGATGAGATACTCGTAAGAGTAGAGCGACGAAAACATCACTAAAATATTAAGTTTAAGATTATAATGATTAAGTTAAATTACTTTTCAATTTCATCCTTTTCAAAATAGATAACTTATGTATGAAAAAATCAAAACATAACCCCCAGGTAAGCTAAGTGAAGTAATGTCACTTTTACCTGCACAAAACATCATGATTGAACTAAAATTTTCGCCAAACGACAGCATCATAAGAAGTCGGAATCGTGTTCGAGGTTGCACATCGAAAAAATACTTGTACTGCCCATTATTGAATAGATCAAGTTTAATGTACTTGGTCAGTGACTGTTGCGAATTAAGCCCATTAAATATACGATGGTAAGCACAGTACCACAAAATGGGGTAGACATTGAAACAATGGGTCGGTTTTCGCAACGATGCGCGATAGTGCTTCGTGTTGCGTACTGCAAAGTCATATGGTCCTCCCCAAATGACGTTTTTCGTCGGGGTGAAGTAAATAAAATGATGAAGAAGAATTGTGAGCAATGCAAGAGCCATTCCGAACATTAAGATAATCTGACTTGCAACGATTCGTTTGAAAATAGACAAACTTGCGAGAAAGTTGGCCAATGGATCGTACTCGCAGTAGATGTTAAATACATTTTCATACTCAGACTTGAGCAATGTTATGAATAGAAGACGAGCCAAATAGATCCAAACGAGAATTTCTTCGCGTTGATGCCACCGACGACGTCGTGCATCTTTAACCAATCGAGTTGCGTGTCGTCGGTAAGACGAAGAATACCACGAAATACCTTTCTGCAAGCCACATTGTAATCTATTTAATTTTTTTATTAACTCCAATAATTTACCTCTAATAGTTGAATAAATATTACGAATTTCCGGTTTACTCTGGTTTGTCTGTACTTTCTAATTTCGGATATTTTAAACTCAGTTAAATACATCACTAGTCAGTTTGAATACGAATATAATCCAGTACTCTAGTGAATTCGTTTACTTATTGCAAAAAGTTTGGAATATTCAAATCGAGTGCAAAGAAATATATACATTTGTGTGCATTTATGGTTCGCATTGCCAATCCAATTAATTGCATTGTCAATGAATTGATTATACTAACTGAGGCTGCGCCAATTCAAAAGTCATATAAAGTTATGCCTCGAGAATATCGTTAGTGTCAAAAGTAGTTGACAAATGACTTGCGACCGGCCAAGGCTTCTTATTTGTAAATATTTTGAATACAGAAACATTTTACATTAACTAGTACTCATTAACTTTTAAAATCACGAGTTATACTTATTTGCAATAATTATAAGTGATCATTCAATACAAGTTACTTTTAAGTTATTTTTGACTTATTTATTGACTACATGTTAATAAGATATAATATAAGCCGTACTAATAATTCTTTTGGATAAATCAAGCTGCGTTAATTAAGAAAAATTGAATTCGGTAACATGTTACGTGTATGATAAGGTGCACATACGTTATGTTAGTATTGACACATCTACAATGAAGAGTGCCGCCTCCTCATAGTTGCCAATGTTATTGACTTCATTGACCGACAAATGTGCTATTGCACTCTCTTGCTAGTGTTATCTGCTATCGTTGAGACCTAATCCATGCACATAGGTGCCAATCGGCTGGTGGATATGCATTGACATTGTAAATCAAACACCTAACTCGGTTGCCTTGCAACTCATCCATTTGAATAGAACAGATTGCTAACGGGATGAGTTGATATTTTAATGATTTTCAAAAATGTAATAATTACTGCATATCACTATCAGTAAATTAAAACTATTCTAAAATAAAATCATTTAAATTTTTAGTTAAAGCTGAGTCATGCTTGACTGTTTATCGACTGCCCAGCTCTGAAACAATATATCTAAGTGGTGCATCCATGGATTGATCCTACTGGATGTCATATCCTACAAGCAATATCGCTTTTCTCTCCCTCTTCTGCCTAAGAGATATTGACGCACAAAACTCACCTTATCGCAATCTTTTAATGGCTACTTACTCACCTGGTTTCCCAAGTGCTTTAGCCTCGCTCTTCTAGACAACTAACCGGAGAGCTTTATTGTTCTTATTATAAGGAGAATACACATTTCTTCCCCACTCAAGTTCCAACCCTTTTAATCTCCAGCTGGTCTCCTATCTCTCGTTTCCCAATTGTTGCTTAGTGGCATCCTTTGTGTTACAGTGAGAAATGATCCTACCACGAGTGTGCGATCATATATATATATATAAACGGTACACCTTTATCCTCTGGGGAAGATTGAGAAAAGTGCCAACTCACGGTGTCACTTGGTAGACTAGCTTGCTTAGAACATCGTTGTGTGAATAGCAGTGTTGTGGTGCACTGTGTTGTTGGAGTGAGACAAAATGGTGGCCACTGGAGTGATCATCGCTATCGTGGTAGGCTCACTGATCATCCTTGGACTTACAGTGGTGGCAGTTCTTTGTTGCTGTGGTTGTATCGCCTGCAACATCCTAACATGCTGCGGGTGTTGTGGCTGCTGTTGCTGTGATGGATGATCTTTCCTATTCTACTCGACAATTTCTTCATTCATTCTTCATCGGTACTTCAATTTTGTCAATCTTGTTGCATCCACTTTGTAAACATCAATAAAACGTCACACTTTGACAATCATACTTCAAGTAATTTACTTTTATTAAAAGTTTTAACTTTTGGTTGTAATGTGATTTTGAAAGTATCCTTAAAAACAAAGTTTTATCAAAAATAAGCATAAATATTTTCATAAAACACTTTTTATTAAAATATTAAAAGCGAAAAATTCTACAAGAAAAGGCGCAGATCCGCAGCTGGCCAACAGGCCAGCAGCAAGTAGAGAGACTCGGTGGGTAAGAG
>DVQH01001226.1:0-13934 GCA_018231625.1 Papilio phestus | reverse complement strand
GACGTATAGACCTTTGAACACATTTGACACACATTCAACATTGGTTGTCGAGTTCTTAGCGATTAGATCGTAATGGTAATTTTCGACAATTGAGAAGAAGTGTTACATACTTGTTCGGCTAAAAAGCGTTTCTCGCGTATCTACAAATAGCAAAGAAACATTTATCGTAAAAATTACTAAGTATAAAATGTAGTTGTACCGAATACATGTTAATTTGTTGCGGAATCCGAGAGCAATAACCGACGGCGCTGCTAGCGGTATTCGGCGGTTTCTTCGACTCTAATATTCGACAAAAACAACCCGCGAGGCGACATGTGTGCGTGTGTGTACGTGTGTGCTGTGCGGACGTGTGTGACGACACACGCGGCCGAGATATGTTTGCATGTCGGCTCAAGTTTATTTTATCTTATTGAAGTTTAATATGCAAAGATTAGTCACACTTCGAGTCTTAAAAATCAAAGTTTTCGGCTAGCATACATATGTAACTTAAACTCATTTTTTGTAACTTATGAGATATCCATTACGTATTGCGTTTTATCTATACGACACTCGTGATTTATTGAGTTTAAACAACGAAACACGTTATTGATCCCTGAATGTTACTGATTTAATTTTAAACGGAATACTTTTAACGCTCTTTATATATCGATAACGCGGTTTCTTAATCAGTCCTTAAATTAGCTTTTTGTTACGTAATAATGCAGTGCTTAAATTGCAGGCATCTAAAATATATTCAGGGCGATACTACAATTTTTAATTTAGAACATTCAAATTTACCTATTATAATTTTAATTCATAAATTAATCAAACATAACAAACTACTTACCTATACATTATGTAGCACTGGTTGGCTTAAAAACGCAACGAATGTTCTCATACATACCGGATCACTTCCTGTGTCCGCTGGCACGGAGCGGGTCATTCGATACTACGTCACATCTCGTTGTTAATGCAAATTCAAATTATTAGTGCATGTTTAATTTGGTCATCTCTCACGTCAATAAATATTATTTACCCTCATTATTCAACTCTGTCACAACAAATATTTGTATAAAATAAAACAAGTCATTCTTAGAATAAAATTGTCCACTGTACGTTTATTAGGTATCGAATTCCAATAAAGATCTCTAATTAACCGCTTGACATGAATTTACATATTTAAAGTTTTAGTAATTTATTAACGATTAACATTTTAAATAATGAAATCTGCTAAGTTATTTTTTAATTTCTGGAATATTTTACTGAAGGGAAATAAATTTTAACTAACCAATATATCAATGATAAAACATTTAACTGGAAGCTTTGGGATAGATTCATCGACAGTATTAACAGACGTATTGAACACGAATACGAAATGTTCTACATGTGTCATGCACCAAGAGTACACTTTCACTGCAAGGAATGTGTAATCTTCCAACACATATTATAAGTAATATACGTAAATTTGCTAACTGAACTCAAGTCAATTTCCTTTCGATAAAAGTAATGATCGCTGTACCCAGCTTTCTATAATTTAAAACAAAATCTACGTGTCATGTATCAAAATAGTCACGCATTTGTTTTCCCGCGAGAAATTGCCTCCACACTAATGGGTTTTGATAGCAAAACTGCATCTGCTAAACTATAAATTGAAATCTAGTAACTGTACAATATTCACGCACAACATTCACTTAATAATTAAAATTGAATTCTAAAAAAAGTCGAACCAAATCAGGCATCCTTACATTGTTAGAATATTATTAAACAATTTTTTGTTTTTTTATTGATCAAAACAATATAGAAACAAAAGAATTTATAAAAACAAATGACTAAGCACTAAAAATAGTCTAAAGTTAACGATCAACAAAGAGCAATGGGGCTGTCGGTTAAGTTTCAGGGCCAAAGGTCAAACATAATGGGCGAGCAAGGACAAACACTTTCTGCGCAGGAGAGCCGAGAGCGTCGCGGTCGACTGAACGCTAATCTTCCGCCTAGCGCCTCGACACCTACAAAGGGTCAAGGTACAACGCCGGTCATTCGACTAGCAGGAAAGTCAATATTTTGATAAGGGGAATTTCAAAGAAATCAGTCTTTATGCGAACATGTAACTATGATTCAGAAAATGTCTACCAGCTCCTCAGAAAATGAGGAAAAAATTGAAATCAATATCGTAGTTACAACCATTTTATTAGACGCATCAAATATTTTAAATTAATAAACGATGGCTTGTGTTTCATAATGTGCTGACTGTAGATATTTAGATTACATATTTTGGCGTTAACACAAAAAGTTATTTAATGCTTATTCTCGATTTATATCACAATTTACTTTTACTATGTATTTGAAATACATTACAAATATGTTTAAAACAATTATTTTATATATGTAATTACTTTGAATCACATTGTTTCTATCATTCATAAGACATGAACTTGCCGACTGAATATGAGATATAATCTGTGACTATTGATCCTAGATAGCATATAAGTTAACATATTCATAAACGTAACATTACCGCTTGTCTTGTCCAGCTTTTGTCTGCTGAGTACCGTCAGCAACGCGTCACGTCATGAAACCATCAGCAAAGATACTGCGAGTAATATATCGTAGACACTCGAATTGTATTGTACAGATAATACTTCAATAAAACTATTTAATCTTTAATCTAGAAGCAGATAAAAAAATACATCCTTTTTCTGGCGAACTAAGCACGTAATCGACAGAGCAATTCTGTAATCAACGTAGTAATTTTATTTTAATTAAGATATGACCTCAATATATTAGCGAGCTATAAAATGTTTTAGTACAACCGAACGATACAATATAATTAAGGGCTATTAAACATACTTTACTACCGAATCTTAAATAATTATTTCACTGATAATATAAAATACATGTTTACAAATTATCATTTTACTGGATGGTGTTATATTTTAGGTGGTTCGGACACTGTACGCCGACCTCTAGAGGCTGTCGATACGGACTGCTTGACGCCTTTTATGTAAGTCAGCACTATTTATAACTTTAAAACTGCTTTTGCTTTCATATACATTGAGCTCTTGTACCTAAATGGACAATGCATACGAATAAGAAAATTTCAATTACAAGGTCTCTGTAGAGATCTAATTTTGAAGTATATTTAAAAATGCAATACATTATTTCTTTAGAGTTATCATTAAAAAAAACATTCAATTTGTTATTGGCACTTCTGGTTCATAACGATTCGACGAATAAGATAAACTTGTCAAGGTGAATTTGACATTACTGTTTAAGACCACAATTGAGGCTTGATACAAAAGTAATCACGTCAGTTGAGCAAAAGTCAATTATATTTATATGTTTTTATTTCAATAATATAATGTAGTATTAAGAAGAAATTACCGCGCTGTAGAATTGGCGCAACACTAGATTATTGGCATAAACGTCACATCTCTAACTGACAGCTGTCAATATCACTAGAAGGATTGGACAGATCTATAGTGGAGTGGTTAAATTAATAATGCTATTAACAATTACATTAACTGTTTAAAAATACATCCATCTACACTTTCCTATTTATAATAAGTAAGAATTTTGATAAAAGTAAGATGTAAAATTAAAATAAAGAAATAAAAAGTCAACTTACTGTACAGCGAAGAGCATGAAGTCAGCGATATCCTCGACATACCACTCGGGCGTGGCGCGGAAGGCGTCGGCCAGCGAGCCGGCGGCGGGCCCGTGCGCGCGCGGTGCTCCGCCCTCCGCGCCGGGGTCTGCGCTGGCCGCGCTCTCGCTGCCGCTGCCTGCTTCCGGGCTCTCCAGCGCGGGCGCGCGCTCCACGCGGCGCGCCGCCTCCAGCTGCTGCGTCAGCAACACGCACACTGACGAGTAGAACTGCAGGCTGCGACGCATCAGGTCATGGTCCAGGAGCGCCGTCTCCGCACATTGTTTTGACCTGGTAGTAAAGATTTATATGTCTATTTAATACAATATTTTAAATATAAAATAAAGATACTAGTCAGTATACCTGTTTTATTTTTACATTTTTTCGTTGGCATAGACAGTCACAATCGAACACAGATAAAACAGTATGGCTTTAACGGTCTGTTAAACAATGTGACAATAGTTAATTTCAATTAACACATAACTACTATTGATACGAAAGTGAATTCGGCAAGCGAGTCGGAGTAGGCAATATGTTGGCAGAGAAGTGTAAATAGTTACATAGTCTATAGTAATATTATAATGAGGAAAGAGTTGTATTTTAGTATGTATTGAAATAACTCAAAAACTAATGGGCCGATTTCAAAAATTCTTGCACTGTTAAAAATGGATAACATAGGCTACATTTTTGCTACTTTTGTCATTCCTTCAGCCGAAGTCGCAAGCAACAGCTAGTTATTTCTATAGTAAAAAGTGTATAGAGATGTGGGGTAACCTCTGCAGCCTCTTGATCTGCCTGCGCCAGCGCCGCAGCAGCTCGCGATTGCGCAGCGCGGCGTACGTGTTGCGCCACTGCGGCTCCGCGCCCATCAGCTCCTCTATCACCTTCTGCAGGTCGCGGAACGCTCTGACACGACAAACAAACAAACATTTTCATTCCACGCGGACGGAGTCGCGGGTGGCAGTTAGTTCATTTATAAAAAAAAACACACACACACACACGTCTCATTAGTATAACATACATCAACATTACAACTTATCCCGTAAACTCATAGCAGACGTCTGAGGTTACGGATTTATGCTTGGCGCGTTCATACTTTCATAAAACATGCGTAGTCATTTTTTTATTTCATCTAATCAAAACATTAGCAGATTTTTGTTGATTTACTAATATTTTTTGTACTATACCAACAAAGTTTTAGGTTTGTATTAGGGTATGCTTTCCGTAAGTCGAATGGTAGGAACCTTCGGCATAATAGGCCTCGACTAAATCCATACCGAATTTAAAAAATTGGTAGGAGTCTAACATTAAAAAACTGTACAAACATATATCCTACTAAGTGCACGTCACACGATCATCATCAACAAACAATCTATGATAATGCTAGTTCTAATTCAGTTAGAATATATCTTGCATACCAATATAATACCTTGATGTAAACAAGTCAAAGTCCGTCTTGTGCATGACAATCAACATAGGAACATAATTATAAATGCAACATATGTGTAATAAATCGCACAACTTTTTAGTCTCGCTTTGATACCTATGAGCTTATATGAAGTTGCGCACATTACTCAAGATTTAGTTGTTCAAATAGTTCAATTGGCTGAGAAACAATCGACAATCGCACAACTGTTATAAGATAGTTTAGCCAAAGTTGTGCGCCCGCTATTAATGTGTCGCAATATTTGTAGCAATGTGACTAGCAAGGGTACCTTATGCGTCGCTGGTGCGTGTGTAGCGCGGGGATGAGAGCCACGTGGTGCATGTGCAGGGTCAAGAACCAGCAGACCGTCTGGAACTTCGCTTCGGGCCATTTGTGGTTGGGGTCTTTGTCTGCAATTAAATCATACATAACTAATTTGTAACTTTTTTATTATTTTATTACGTAACTTCAGTATTCAAATCATATTTTCGTATTTTCTGAATTAGTAAAAGACGTAATCTTACGTTTATAAATGGAATTTTCAAACGAGTCGTCGGAGTTGATAGTTACCTTGCCTATTTATCAAATCAAACTATAAAAAGTCTAGCCAATGTTCTATCTAGACAAGTAATACATAAAAGAGAGAATTTAAAAGATTTAAAACTACACGAATACGAAATAAAACCCTGGAGGCGTTTTCAAATAACACTAATGAAACAATTAACAACTTAGTCTCAATTACCGATTTAAGTCGCTGCCGCGTAGGTTGTTTTGTTACATTAATTGCAGTCGTGTTTATTGTTACTTGTATTACAAACTCGTTTAATAATAAGATACTCTTAAAATAAGAGAACATCAACACTGAATTATAAGCGATTTAGACTTGGATTCTCAATCTAATAAAAAATATACATATGTGATTTTTTAAATGTGTACTTTCCTATTTTGGTGGTTTTATCAGGTTTTCTTAGTTATTGTATAATATTTTCGCCGGTGTAAGAACTAATCTCATGTGATTAGATGTCGCTTGTAGTCTTATATATAGTTTTTAGTTGCGTAACTATTCTGTGCAACTAATTTAATTTTTATTCAAACCCAGGTCTTAATAAACGTGTAACTGGCATTTAATACTGAGGTTACTTGGAATAATAAAAAGATATTCCAAATTTGAAATTAAATTCTTTCAACTGTCTTTTTTTTTTCAATTCACAGCAACAAATTAAAATCGCCGTGTATCATCGGCCATTATCGTAGTGACTTTACGGAGATAGTTGGAAATACTGCTGAGTAACATAGTAATCAGTTGCATATGTCACATTATATAAATATATTATACATGATTGAATGATATACAATCTTGATACGTTTAACTGGTTTGAATGGAACCTCTAACCAATGTTGTAATAATAATTTTATACCACAGCTTATTTTATATTTGCTCGCTTAGTACGCCTATGCGTTTTAAATAAAAATGCATGCGTGAAATGACATAAATGTGTCAACAATCGATAGTATAATACAGACTAAAACAAACGAAAGTGTAAAGATTTTTCTTGTATAGAGATTATTCAGATGTTTTTTAATTTGACAACTGTGACGTCACTATAAGGCGGGTTCTAATTTTAAACAGTTTTATAACCGTTACTTACTCAACGCGTCGAGCCAGTCCTGCGCCTCCTGCGAGGTGTAGTAGAGGCGGGTGTCGTCACGGATGTCTATCCAGGTGTTGGGCTGGAAGGTATAGAAGGGGTTCACGCGCTCCAGCTTGATGCGGATAGACAGCAGCTGCAGCACTGAACACACGTTCAGCATGAACCCATCACCTGAGAACAATTAAAAATAATTGTTTACAGTTTTGCGATATTATTTAAATATGGAAGTGTTAGTTGACGCGGAAATTCATATATGAACTGTATTGTAAGTTATATAAATAAGAATTTGATAAAAATTTGTACTCTTCTAATAAATTAGGAGCTTTTGCTCGCCACTTCACTTGTGTGAAATTAAAAAAAAATAGTAAAAACAGCCAATATTACACACAAATCAATTACCTTTGTAATGGTGAAAGAATATTAAAAATCGGCAAATAGTTTTTTAGTTACTTCAATACATACAATAATACCAAAAATACAAATCATTCCTTTTTATATTATAATATTAGTAAAGATTCCTTACATATTTAACGTTCTAATTGTTTTTTTTCTCATCAAGATTAATTTAAAGAAAAAATTCATTGTATTTGCTCGAAGCGGTGGTTCTGTGCGACAGATGCAATGACGCAGTACATTTTAGTTTACATGAAACTCCAAACAGTAAACAAACGTTTCTTATTAAACAGGCGAACGACATCGCGTAGCGGAAATAAATACATTGGAGTAAAGCCAATAGACAGTGATGTTACTACGAAGTCAGCGACACACGATGATAAGTATACATTTATTTTCGTTAGTCAATTAAAAACATCTGAGGGTCTATCACGAATGATGGCATTACAGTTTCAAGAACGAGTCGTAACGTCATCGAAATTATTTGTTGGTGATGCACAAATCTTATACTAATTTACACGACTATTCGTGATAAGCCCTTTGTGCAAGACAATCACTAACTTAGATAAATTTTTAGATGTGATAAAATACCTCAAACTATAAATTTTAGTCTTACATTTTTAATTTAAAAAAATATAACTACATTTATTTTTAGGAATAACAGTTCTGAAATTATTAAAGCGTGTTATTACTAATTACTACTAATAACTACGAACAGGAAATTTGCACATTGTCTGTTATAACCGGCAGATATCCTTGATTCCTCACAAAGGTTTCGCTAAATAGTTGATTGCTTATAGATTTTGGTGTGGTTTTAACACTCTAGTGCCACCAACTTGCCTGAGGAGTTTAAAAATTATTGTAGTACGAAATGTGTACGTTACATAAATATAATAAACTAGCTTATGCCCGCGAATCCATTCGTGTGAAATTTAAAAATAATAATAAAGAAATGAAAAAGTATAGCCTATGTTACTCACAGGTATTATCTTTCTAACCGTGAAATAATGTTTAAAATCGGCCGAGTAGTTTTTGAGCCTATTCATTACAATCAAACGAAGTTTTTCTCTTTATAATATTAGTATAGAAGTATAGATGAATGTATTATTAAGTAAATCCACAGAAACAATGTTTTTGTTACATAAGTTAGGTGAAACACAATTATGTACATAGTAAAGTCGGATAAGTTTCGTTACATAACGTTTGCCTGTATCAGAAACTGTACACATTTGACCGATTTGTATTGACAAGATTTATTCAAAGAAATTTTAAATCAAGTCTGCATGTAACAATATAATTTAAAGTATACATTATAAATATCAGATTATCCGATCCTTTGTTTCAATGTGGCTGCGTATTAAGGCAAAATTTATACGCCAAATAATTCAGCGTGTTTAATACATGAGAGCAAAGATAAAGATGCAGCGAAGGACGATCCTCTACTCGCGAACTGCATAACCTTAATAAATAATTGACGACAACTTTACGTAACGAAACAATCAACAATTTTTTTTTTAATTTCGCACGTTAGGGGAAAGCTGTTATTGGCGTAAGTCCACGAATGTAAGACGTAACGATTTTTTTTTAAATACAGATTTTTCAAACATGCTGAAAATCTTTAGACGAATAATATTACAAATCTCCGAATTGTCGAAATTGAGGTATCCATATTTTATTTATTTACAAACAGAGAAATAAACAAACGCCACCTCCATACTTTGAGTTCGTCCTGCGTAGTTTCCTTTACGCAATGAGAACGGTTACGTATCACTTATAGAAACGGACGTCACTAAACGTTCATTTGTTTTAGATAACACTATAAAATTAGAATCGGTCACCATATTACTCTCAACGATCCTTACCTACATTTAATCACTTGTATGTATTTACCTCATTTCGGATACAAATTGCTGTTATTTTGAATCCCATAATAATTTAATTCATTGATTGTATGCAAAACGGTAATGTTGAAGATAAACGATTGTTTATGTTGTCTTGGGGGTTCGATTCGAGAAAATTATGACTTACGATAAACGACAAATAAATAGACAATGGAGGAAAACTGGAGTATACAAAGTTGCAAGATCGGGTTGAATGCTCAAATAAACCTCATTTTAGTACAGAGAAGGTTAATGACAATTCCGCGTAAGTTATTTCTGGGAACAGAACCAGTACATTGTTTTGTCATGCGATGGTTATACATTTATATATTTTTGAAAAACATTGATACACATTCGCACACTTCTACACCTAGAAATTATTCATATCGAAACAAAGTTCGCAATATTTTTTAAGTTTTATCGTAATAGTATATCGTGAACAAAACTCACCAGCTAATGATCTGTCATCGTTTCTGTATCGAATTCTGTGTTCATTTCTTTGGAGTAGTTCCGCAAAGTAATTGAGGAAGGGTTCTCTAGCTTCAGGACAGAGCAGTATGTTGTGGCAGATAGTGTGGAGAGTGTTCCTGCTCGCTTCCAATTCGCGTTGCAGAGCGAACGCGAGGCTGCGGTCGCTGGACCCCGTCGCGAACAAACGTTCTGCGAGACGAGGATTCTCCTCCGCGAAAAGTGATACCTGTGTTAACATTTTATATTAACTTCTTGATACATTATAATAAAAATGCACATTAACCAAAAAATAGTAAAAATCTAGAAAATGTTATGCCTCAATTCCCAATATTGAAGTATTACTTACAGCAAAGAATGGTCCTAAGAAGCTAGCTCTTGCTATTTCCCTGCCGGGTGCGGTAGTGACGGAGGGTGGGCAGAGACTGGGCAGGCGCACGATGAGGGTGCAGATAGGGCGCAGCGCGTGCCGCGGCCCCGCGCGCAACTCGCACAAGGAGCGCAGCGCCCGCAGCGCCTGCCCGTGACCCCGCCCGTTCAGCGGGGACACGCTGCGGCGCATCTCCTCTCTTATTCCCAATAATAGTGGCACAAACACCTGTTGATGTGTTTTATTATGTCAATTGGACGCCAAACATAAGGTGCATTTACACACACAGTAAAATGTACGTATAATTACCTCTTCGAAAGATTCTTCTAAATAAGTAGCCAAAAGTAATTCAGGAATTAGGCCGATTGGTGTGCTACCGATTAAGATGTAAGGCAGCAAAGGTGATTTTCTGCATTTTTCTAAATTAAATTTCCCTCTGAGCACCAACACCAAGTGTTTAACAATTAAGGTCCTTAGATTTAATAATAAATCTCTCAAAGGTGGTTCTGAAGCTTTCTTTGGAAAATCTCTTGAGTAAAGATTAATATTATTGAAGAATCGTAAAAGATAGCTAACAGCTAAACCTTGTGTCGGGATAGTCTTGGGGAGAACCACGTTTACGGTGTTACCACCTTTTTGATTATCTGTCTCGGAACTTAGGGGTCCACTAGACAAGGCATCATCCCCACAGTCTTCCATCAGTCTTTTGGTTGTTTCAGCGATTGCGATTAGTTTCTGATTTAATGGATCAGCTCCATCCTCGAGCTGAGTGATGATATCAATGAGAGCCTCAGATGCTAATTCCTCTATGCTAAGTTTAGGATTGTCAAGTAACATTGCAGCTACTATAGGTACAAACATCCCTCCTGCAAAAAATATACAATAATTGAAGGGACTTGCTTGTGTTATGGGACTGTTACAATTAATGTAGAACATAATATTCTTTCTCAGACTTCAATGATTTTCAAGTGTATGCAGATTACAACTCACTATTTTTTTAAAGTATAAACTAACACTTTACCATGATCCCTCCAAGGTAGTAATATGATTAAAGGATGGTACAAATTATTTCTAATTATATCTAAATTCTAGTTACAAATGTACTTTTACCTTTTAAGACAATTACTAATTCTATCACTTAACAAATCAACGCGTCCCAACCGTCACCTCGCTGTGTCCCCACGTGAGGGGACTGAGGGAGGTGGCGGGGGGACGGTTGGAACTTGTTTTATATCTTAACGGTTCCATATGTAACATTATTGGTGATTGTGAGACAAGGTGGGACAGATGAAACTTTTTATTCTCACCTGTTCTCACGTGGGGTCACATCGAACTGACTGTTGGGAATAATTCCTTAAACTATGTACTCACCTACAATCTCTTCAGACCATGATATTTGCAGTATCTTGGAAACAATAATTCTCAGTTGCTCTTCAGAAAGTTCAGTGCTACTCACTGTTCTTGTTCTGTGGATCTTTCTTGCTGGTGACTGTGACGGATCTTCTTCTATCTAATGTTAAGTAAACAAAGCTGAATTATGTGTGTCAATACTTTTTTTTTATAATAAAGGGGCAAACAAGCAGGGAGAACACTGAGGTGGTCAACAACACCCATAAAATCATCAATATTAATTCATATCTAATACATTTACAATTGCACTGTAAGTAATATCTTTTTGTTCCAAATCATCTTGTTTCTTAAAAAAAAAAATCATTGATGTTTATGTATCTGTCTAATGTAAGAACCGAGTAACTATGACCAGTAATTCTTTGAGTTCTTCCAATACAACTAAAAATCAAATACAAATTTCTTTATACCTATAATATTAGTTTGAAGCAACAAATTTAGTATATAAATCTATTCTATATAGATCTAATATTAAGTATGTAATAAAAGTTACATAACTAATCATTGATATCACTTAATGTTTTGGAATGAAATCGGCAAATTGTTTATGTAACAATGTGTTTAAATACATAAACAAAGAAAATTATTTTGATGAAAGAATACAAAGAAGTCTTATAGGATCATATCAAATTAGACAATAGTAAACAAACAAAAAAAAACAATATTTTGATTAATACTTACATCCATAGGTTCTTGTTGTGACTGTTCTGATTGTGAATTTCTTTCTGATACATCATCTACTTCCATTGAGAGGGAGCGACGGGAGCAACTTGGGGATGCATAAGCCCGTGGGCGCACCGGAGGGGGTTCCACAAACTGTGGTGGAGAAATAGACCGCGAAGTACTGTCCTCTCTTGTTGATGCACCTTCAGAACCACTCACAGTCGACTGAGGTAAACTACCTACACGCACTGACCCACAACTTAACAATGTATCTTCACCCATAGAATCAAAACTGTTGTACTGTCTGGTTTGTGAGAGATCAGTCATCTTTGTATCTGGGATCTCATCCAACAAATTGTTTTCAGTTTTTTCTGTCACAATCAAACTATCCGATGGTATTTTATTTTGATCTGGCACTTCACTGTTACTAACTCCATCTGCAAAGTTATTCTCTCTATTTATGGTAGCACTATCAGATGATGTATTCGATTCTGTGGAACCCCGAGGTGACGGTGATAAGCGAGACGAAGGTTGCTGCACATTAACTGTGTCAGTGCTAGTCAAGGAGGCACCCGGAGTAGGTGGAGGGCTGCCAGGGGCAGGGGATGGGGCGGTAGCTCCGAGCGCACCTAGTCGCGCTAAACGACGTCGTCGTATCTGTAACAAATTTGTAATCACTTACAGCACGTGTACATTTTTGACGCACATCAATACTAAACATCACTACACAAATGCTTTGTTTTGTTACGAAATTAGATTGGCCATACGCTCAACGCCAAGGTTCGTTTACAAAATAAATATTTCGTTTACCTCTTCTTGACTCAATTCACTCATGACGTACGTTAGTTCTTCGAGTTTAATCGATAATTAACAGAATTTCTTCACTGTGTTGAAAAATATTCAATCAGAAAGAACAACGGAGCAAGCCACTTAACGTCAAGCAGTCAGTCACCTTTCTGTGCTGGGCACAGCGGGCACAGGCACAGCTGAGTCGAATGGTTACCTATTTGACATTTGTGGTCTAGAGTCTAGATGACGAGAAAGTATTGAAAATACACGCGTCATCCTCACAACAATGCTATTATTTTCAAACGTACTGAAATTAATTATCTGTAATATCTTTGACAACAGCTAACAGCTGGCAACAAAAACCACTGTGATTTTGTGATTTGGTGACTTTCTTGTTTTCTTGATAATATTTTTGTCTCCTTGTGTTAGTCTAAAAGTGTATTTTCAGTGTTGTTAATATTGTCAAGAAATAATAACAGGACACTTAAAACAACAAAATTTAATTAGGATTTTATACAAAAATTATTGAAAAAGATGATAGTAACTAAAGTTTTAGATCCTGATAGTCTTTTTTTGTACAAAATATTTGTTGCTCATGTTACTATTTTCTCTCTTTTTATCACCAATTTATCTTGTACTCCCTAATTGTAATGTTTTATAACTTAAGCTGCTAAATTTTAAAAGGTCCAATATGACTGGATAGGAAAGGCATTTTCACATATTTGGCAACAATAACAAACTGTCACTTGTCAATTGTCAAAGTCATCTTAATTACAGAACGAATAATTTCAACAAAAACAAATCCGGAACAGCAAGTTAAAGCAGTTTCCATAACTTGATTGTTTATATTTTATTTTAATAAAAACTCGCCTTAGAAATAACATTATTGTATTGTAGTTTTAAGTTTCGTAGTAATGTAATCGCCGTTCGAGATATGGAGAAAATTGAAATGTTAAAAATATTTACTGTGTATTGTGATGTTTTTCTACATGTATTATAACATTATTTTTTCCTTAAGAAATAGTTTTTAAATATTAGCCAAAATGACTGTTTATCAAATATTGGATTTGGTATCTGGATTAAAATCGCGCCATGCAGAGACTCGGCATAAGGCAATTCGAGAGTTATTGCATTTTGCCAAGACTGATTTACGAGAAATGTCTCAAGATGCTTTAACTCAAGTCTTGGATGATTTTAACCAGCATATACATGCACTGACATCCAGCTAATATTTAAAAACTATTTCTTAAGGAAAAAATAATGT